>JAVLVB010000614.1:319433-389857 GCA_032876305.1 Orestias chungarensis | reverse complement strand
GTGGGTGTGTGTGTGTGTGTGTGTGTGTGTTTGTGTGTGTGTGTGTGTGTGTGTGTGTGTGTGTGTGTGTGTGTGTGTGTGTGTGTGTGTGTGTGTGTGTGTGTGTGTGTGTGTGTGTGTTACTCACGAGTAGGTTGCGGGTGGACTGGCTCTGGCCTGGCAGCTAAGCGTTATTTTGCCTTCAGTCAAGCCCTCTGGATAAATTAAACTGCTTGGCTGTTCTTCAAACACGGGCCCTCTATCATGACCCGACACGCACACGTTTCCAACTGAAAACCAGATTTAAAAGAAAACAAGGTGTATCAGAAAAATGTATCTATCTTATAAGTCTTAACAACACATAAAAAATTAGTTAATTAAAAAATAGGTAAACTAGGAAGTTTTGTAAGTTTCTACAGAAACCTTTCTTAAATGTTTGTGGTAAAGTTATCAGAAATGCGTTTTTGTTTTTTTTCATTTAACAGTAGTTGAATCATTATAAACTAAGAAAAAATTACAAATCTACTAAAAACATTGTCAGTAATCAATAGTTGTTTTATGGAAACATTAAAAATATAATCAGTGTTTGTACGAAAACAAGTTGAGACTGACTTAAAAGCTGCACATCCTTATCCCTAGACTCTACTACTGAAACACAAGCATTAATAAGAAGTACAAAAGGATAAAATTATGCAAATTAATGAATATTAGCATGAAGTCCATTACAGGAGCCCAACAAGTCAAAAAAATAGGTTTGAATGTAACAGATATCATTTTAGAAAGAAGGGTAAAAAAGTTGTGACAGCAAGATGTGGATGCTAACCAAGTTTTAAAAATGTAGGGAAGGGGAAATTGCACTATGACATGGAGGGTGCTGAACTAAATTACATTACTTTTTAAATTTGTAACTTGAAACATGAGCAATGATGGTGACACACTCTTACAGTATTTGACTTTGGTGTTTTTCTAAAACTAAATATAAAAGTACAGGCAAAACTGTGTTGGAAAAAAATTATAAATATTTGCAAAACCCAAAAAAGATCAAGCTAATATTCATATTTTTCTATATGTCTATGGTCGTTATTGCAATAAATACAACAAAACAGGTCTGTATTAGTCATTCCCATTTGCATGGTGTTTATCAGCAAAAACATAAAATCAGCAATCAGTCTAACAACGTAAAAGGTATGAAAAGTTAAACTTACCCACTGCCTTCAGAGTGACAGAACTAAAGAAAAGGAAACCAAATACAAATTCCATCCTCTGGATCCAAGTGAGTCCAAATTAAGATATGAATTTCTTCACTTAATTTCTCCCTGGAAGAAAAGCCCAATTTTTGCCTGTGCAGAGATGATGACAAAAGACTTCATTAACTCTCAGTTACTGCATAAATGTAACCAAATAAGACACATGTGCAGCAGAAAAACCTTAAAAGCAGTTTTCACAGACTATATACTACTGCAAAAGGCCCAAAAGATTCAAAAATACAAGTACCAAAAAACAATACTGCTGGCCCAAAGCTAATCTTTTAAACTGTGTTTTATTTTTAGATAACTTACTACCTGAACAAAAAGCACACATAACCAAGTGAGGTCCAATCATCCATCCTGTATGAATGACTGAGAGTTGGGAATAAAGTTGAGTGGTAATTTGGTACTAAGTTAAACATGGGTATAGTGACACTGCTTTAAAAACTGTCATTAGATGCTAGAAATCAAATAATTTAAATGAGTTACATTTCTTTTTGTGAAAGTAGTCGTCTTAGAATCAGCAGTTGGAGGTTTGATTCTGGCTTCCTCCCGTCACGTGTTGATGTGCCACTGGGCAAGGAACTTAAACCTTGCCCAGTGTTTTGTGTGGTCAGTATTACTAAAAAATGTGAAACGTTCCATCTTTTTACAATTTAAATAGACTTCAACTTTACCTACAAAGTAATTTTCTAACCAAGCTGAGCACTTAAAAGCGCTTCACACTCAACCAACATTCACTACCAATGCATTAAACTCGGGGTTGAGTGGCACAATGACACGTGAGAGGGGGCAGCTGGAATTTAACCCACAACCTTCCTGATTTTAAAACCATAGTTCTTTTCAACAAATTGAATTCATTGCTATTTCATGATAACACTATATTAAATATTAAAGACAAAGAACTGATGTTACTTAGTTAATGTAAGTGTATTAAAAAAATGTTTACACATTTGTTTACAAATTTGTTGCTTCCTCCCTTTGATTTTTTTTTACAACCACCACTACACTTATGACTTTTGGAAAACATCCCAGTGGCTCTTAAATAAGATCTTTTTTGTTTTGTTTTGGGTCTATTATGCATCGAAACGCCTAAACAGTTGGACTATATAGGCTGAAGCTCAATCCCTGAATGGCTTGAGGATCTGCAGGCCCAAGTAACTGCAACCCACTGTGTTTTCTGACATCTTTCTTCCATAAACCTCTTCATGTATGACATCTGCTGGGTCAGACCACAAAGACCAGCATTTCCTGCCTATATCCATCATGCGCTTGCTGCTAGTTTGCCAGAATTCCTTCTTTCAATCAATTTTAAGCAACACTCACCAATGTGCACCAAAGGTATGCGGTACTCATTACATTTTTCTGAATAGATAACACATTTAGGAATTATTACACTACAGCGTACTTTTTACTTCTAGCTGAGTATGATTTTTCTGAAGAATCATTACTCTTACATGAATAACATTTCTGGATGCTTAAACCCCTGTAAGCTGCTGCTATGAATTCTTTTAATCAGTATCCTGTGCATCTAATTTAGTTTTATGTCTCTTCAAACCCCCAGTCGGTCGTGGCAGACGGCTGCTTGTACTGAGCCTGGTTCTGCTGGAGGTCTCTTCCTGTTAAAGGGGAGTTTTTCCTCTCCACTGTCGCCACATGCATGCTCAGCAGGAGGGATTGCTGTAAAGTCAACGACAACACAAGCCATTGTTTCTGCCTGCCTATTCCAGAGGAGTGAATGCTGCAAGTCAATGACTCGATGCTATCTGCTGGGGTTCCTTAGATTGGAAACTTTCTCAAACTGATTTGTTTATGATGTATCTTTGATTTTTATTTGATTTTCTTGAAATGTGCCTTAAGACGACACCTGTTGTAAATTGGCGATACATAAATAAACAGTTTCTTGATTTATGTCTTAGTGCTTAGTTTATGTTGAATTGAGACTTTTTTATTACTTCTTGTTATTTTAACTCTTTAATCTATTGAGCTTTATTTAAAGGTCAAGAGAAGATTTATTAAACAGTGTATGTTATTACTGGAAGTAATTTACCCTGTTCTACCATTTGTATACTACCACTGTTTCAGATTCAAGAGTTTCATGATGAATTAATAGTTCTATATTTTTTTCTTTTGTATGAATATATTACTTTGTAATCAAGTATTTTGGGTATTTCAATTTTATTGTTTAAAATTCCAGAATTTGCGCATTACTACTTTTTAATATAAAATCAAATATTATGGGGAGGACTTGAGTAGTTATTTAACCAAATACGTCTACAAAATACTTTTAATTTGAATAAAAAGATTATTTTGTGCTACTCTTACATTAATATAGGTTTGTGTGTATAACACATTTCAGCAACACATACGTGCTTTAAAAAATAAAAACATAATACAGTAAACAAACAAACAAACAAAAAAGCATCATGTATTGCTATAGCAGAGTAAAGAAGAGTGATCTAGTTTCTGTTATTATTAGGAGGGCACATGTGAAGTAATAGGACTTTAGCCTTGATAGTCTTCTGCTCTCCTGTGATCGGTAACACCCACAGAACTGCTAAGATCATCTATTCTCTTTATCTTTCAATGGTCATAATTTGTCCCGCCTGACACTAAAAACCAAATCGCCAGCTTTGTCAGTAGGAGCCCAGGTCTGTCTAAAGAAGCAAGTGTTGTGTGTAACCTGTCTCCGCGCTGTTTCCATAGGCGGTCTGGAACCAACCGGGGAGAGGATGGAGCTGAGGGTTGTTTACCTTTTCAAGATGCTGAATCCGAAGCGGCTGATGGTGAAGAAGCTGAAGCGGGTGAATTTGCTGTGGCTGGAGCAGAAGATGGGGGCTCTCTGTCCTCTCCCTCTCGCCTTGCCGCTTCTCTGCTGGTTGAGAACAGTTCCGCTGCTCCTTTCTGCCTCTCTCAGATCACTCCCTCAGTCTCATCCCTGCATGCCTTGGATCACGTTCTTGTGTCCAGTCACTGTAGTCAAGTCTGCAGAGATAAAACAGCTTCCGGTCTGTACCCAGACAAAAATCCTGCAGCACAGTCCTCATTAGCCCCTCCCTTTCAGTCTTACCATTTTCTGCCAAACCACAAACAGAAGCTTTCTCCCCTACTAATTTATATGTTTCTGAGACCTTAATTAACAAATGAAATGCGATTTTTTTTTCACGGTAAAAGATAACTTTGGTCCCCTGCGCAATAGTCAAATAGATTTTCTTAGCCCAGGTCAGACATTTATTGCCAATGGGAAGGCTTCAGTTAAGCGTTGCAGTCTGACTCATTCGTTTTGAAGCTCCCCCAGATTGTTCAATACATTACATCACAATCCTATCAAGGCTTTTGTTTGTGTTGTTTCTTCACACTTTGTCCCTTCACTCAACTTTCTATGAATCTGGGGATCATGATTAGAGGTCTCTTAGACAACCTCTATTTCTAACAAACGTCTAATAGTTCCATCTTCTAAAATGACTGACAAAAAACATGAAGGTTTTATACGATATTTGTTTTTAATGCTTTATGTATTTATTTGATCAGTCCTTACATTTTACCCTGCTGAAACATTAACTCTTTAATACTGAAGGCGACGCAGGCCAGTTCCGGTAACGGTTCACGTCCCGCAGCATAGTGCGCATCCACAGCATAGTGCGCATCTACAGCATAGTGCGCATCTACAGCTGCAGAGCCAGCACTGAAACGCCCCACCTTAAGGTTCCAAAAATGACGTTACTGATGGAAAGCGCATGCGCTGACAAACAAAATAAAAATGATCAGAGGTCCTCCCCGATGATACAACTGTTAAAAATAATATTTAGGCCTTGGTGTGTGATTAGTGGCTAGAGAGGGAGCAGGAAAGGGATGTGGTTGTGATTCAGTGGAAGACCTGGAAGGTGTCCGCGAGAGTTTCAGGCCCCAGGATGTGACTGGGTCAGTTAACTACCCAATAAACAGCAAACTCTTTCCATTCCTGCTATTAAGCAAACATCTCTGACACAGCAGGTCAGGTTAGTTGTACCTGTATGTCGAATATTAACCAAATATAAACCGAATATAAACTGAATATAAACCAAAAATTGTTTTAAATTGATTTCTGAAGTGTCTTTTTTTAGTTCCTTAACAAAACAACACTGTGATGGATGACATGAGAAGCATAATGCTGAGCTCAATTTTAGGCTGGTTGCAGAAACAATGTAAATATCCTTTGTTTGTGGGTCTTGTCTGCCTACAGAACTAAAGCAGAAGGGGCGGCAGGTGTTATCTCCGCTCCTCCTCCCCCATCCCTCCCCAGCTCCCAGGGGACCAGGTCTGTGGGTGGAGTCGTTTTACCAGAATAAAGAAAGAGGGCTCTCCAGTTCTGCACTGATTGCATATCTGATGGTTTGGGAAGGTCACACAATACGTCAGAAATCCTTACATTTATTTGAGAATACTGTGTTTGTGCAATATAAAAGATACTCATGCATCTATAAACAAAAAATAACATGTGCTTAAAAATGTAAACTATCTTTTTTTTTTTTTGTCTGTTCATAATAATACGGTGAAAAATTACTTGTCTGAATCAATTGTTTGTTTTCTTGTAGCTGCCCCTTTGTCTGCAGTTTAATGTTATACAGTTTTATTTGATGTTATCTAAATGATCAAATGTGGGAAATTACGAATTGCTTAAATCCTTACTGACATGTGAATAGGGAAGAAAATGTCATCTCTCTTAGCAGCATATTTTTAAGATGTAATAAAGTTCAGAAAAATGTCCCCATGCTGGCAGTGGGGAATCCGAATATACAATGTTGGAGAAAGAATTTTAAATACAGCCCTCAAATACAGCTGGACTCTTCTCTTGGACTGCCAGACTAAGAGATGAGAAAACATTGTCTCTGCTTTTGAGTCTGTTGTCCACTGGTGATGCATTCACTCCTCTGGAATCAGCAGACCGAAACAATGGCTTGTGTTGTTGATATTACAGCAATCCCTCATACTGAGCATGCGTGTAGAGACAGTGGAGAGGAAAAACTCTCCTTTAACAGGAAGAAACCTCCAGCAGAACCTGGATCAGTCCAAGCAACCGTCTGCCACGACTGACTGGGGGTAAAAAGGTAATATCTACAATAACAATCTACCTTTTTCCACTCCTGGGCTGCACAGCCAATCAACTTCATAAAAAATAAATGTAGATCTGGGATTAGCTGTTTAGCAAACGCTGAACTGCAAATATTTGAGTGTTTATGAGGGTGTCACTATTATAAAAGACTGCTTGAATGCAATGTTAAAGCACTATATAATTCCCTTTGTCCACTGGCATTAAAATTCTGGTTTACTTCAAAATGCTTAAACAGAACTGTAAAAGAGCGGATGGCCAAACTCCTTGTTAGGTTTAGGTAAACACCAGTTTAAGTTTGGGCAATTTGGTTTTGGAGATTTTTATCTTCCTTAATAATTGTTAGATCTATAGATTCAGTCATTGTGATGGGTGAAAATTGTGGAGAAGATAGGTTATGAGACATGAATATTCTCCTCTGTTAATATACTATCTGATAAATGATGGAAACAAATGAAGAACATTTTTACTCTTGCTCTTGGGTAAAATGAAAACATTTCCAAAAACGATATCTTAAATTCTGATGACAGTGGTGAGATGGATTGCCTAGGATCACTTTGATTTTGTCCTATATCCACCCTCAAACCAACTTACTTCAAACTATACTCCTTCATTCCCACCACAAACTTGGTATTCTCACTAGTGTATTGAAGTTCCAGGGTTTATCTCTTTATAGCAGCACATCACAACAAAGTAGATTGTACCGAATACCGTGATCGTGTATGAGCAGCTGATTCTGTTTTCAGCCATGAAGGATTGAACTACATATAACAAAAAAAAAGCGCTATATGAGTTAAGGCCATTTGCCACTCATAATAAACAAAGACTATTTGGCTATTAATTTGTGATAACCAGGTGGAGCCACAACATAGTAATTTTGATCTAAACTATGGGTTCTAAGCTAAACAACCATTTAAAAAAATACTTGCAGTTGGCACTCATTAATAATTATTCATAGCCAGACCAAACCTGTTGTTTGCACAACAATAATATCTGGACTGTAACAGTAGTTGCTGATCCTGCAGATGATGGCGGTGGAGGGGTTGCGCTATATAGATCAAGTTTGATTTGTGTAATGTAATTTTAACTGTTCCAGGTTTAGTTGTGTTTTTTTGTTTTTTCATGATGCTTTCTGGTGAGGGCTCTATTTAAGAAAATGTGTTTGAGTTAAGTTTGAAACAATGTTAAGGTAGTTGTTCTTGAAGCCAATAGTCAGTTAATCATTATATTGTAACAAGGTGATTGGTACAAGAGTTCAAAAATGGTTTTGTGGGAGGTTTCTTAAACAAAAATAGCTGTTAATATCCTTATATTTTTTGAAACCATTCTTACATGTAGGAGTGGCAGTGTGTAGACAGAAAACATGCAACATCTTAAAAAGCTCACATGTCTAAGTATATAATTTGCCAAGTTGTGAAGGAGACAGAGCCAGGTCCAGCTGGGTCCTGAGACTGGATCCATATGTTTGCTAGAGCAGCATAATCAATATTGATGATGGTTAAAAGCCCAGGAAGAAACCTGAGAGTTTTTTAGCCCAAAGCACATGCTCTCTAGGGGACTAAAGTCAGTTTGTGCTAACCTCCACAGGTTTATTCCTATTTTGTTTGTATACACCATCCTTCAATTTATTCTTCAAATAAGTTGTAAATATGACAATGCAATAAATCCGTTTTAACAATTCATTTAATTTTCTGTTTTAGAAGGTTACATTTTTGGAAAACTGTAAAATTTGGAGAAAAAAAAATTCTTATTTTATCATAAAATCATTTAAATGAAAAAATATGAATCTGACTTGGTATAAAACAAAATCTTGATTTTATTTTCAAGCATTTTAAATGTATACCCGGGATTACCTGTTTAGCGAAGGCTGATATGCCAATATTTGGGTGTTTATGTGGGTGTCACTTATATAAAAAATACCTATATGGAATACCTCAAAGAAATATAATTAGACTAATTCTAAATTACCGCAAAAGCTTAATTTGCAGTTGAAGAGGACAAACATTTTTACCACCAATATATGCAGATTTTTGCAGATTTTTACTAATAATAGTTTTTTTTTCTCTCTTTCTAAATTATTCCTTGTAGTGACCTATCCTTTAGATTTACCTTTATTCAACAGTACAAAAACAGAAAAGGGGCATAGAGAGAAGGAGAAGGCATGCAAAAAATGTTATGGGGTCAGAAATCAGACCAGGGAAGAATGTATTTACTACTGTAATCTATATGTGTCCCTGCTCTACCAGTCATGTGACACAACCGTACACTTGAAAAATTGACATTTGACTAATTGACAAACTTATAATGTTCTGTACTACAGAAGATTCAAGCCAATTAGCATTTTAGCTACTTGATATTCTTGGTGATGAAGATTTTAGAGGGTTCTCCAATTTCTGCAGATTTTACATTTTCTTGGCCAACTGTGGTTCCCCCATCACCCACCTCTGTAATTACATGGATTACATCCAAAATTATTTTTAAATGAATGCAGAAGTGGTGAGGCTTTTTATGGGCAAACACAAGTAAACAGCTTGTACAAACCCACACAGGGGCTACAATAACAGGTACTATCAATTACCATCCTGTTGCTACCTATTGGTACAACATACATAGAACATTCTTGATGTTTAAGGATACACCTGCTCCACCCTAACCACTGTTCACTAGGAAAGAAAGCTCCTTCTGTAATCATCTAAACTATTCAATCCCCTGCTGCAGGAAGTGCAGCTAATGTCTGTTGTCATCTCAGTGTGACACCCCAGCCTACATTGACATCCACCCACCAAACCACCTTCCCCTGTCCTCCATCTGTCTCTCTCTTGGGGCTTACAAAGTGACTACATAATGAGGTGGTCAAAACACAACAGCCAGATAGTAGAAGACAACCATTAGCTTATTACACGAAGCGAAACACCACCCAAAAATAACAAATATCACCCCTATTGTCTTCCAGCCCCTCCACTTTTCCTTTGTCTGCTTCAGTGTGATGCCAGAAAACTGAGTTATTAAAAAAGATGCAGTAATAGTGAAGATAACTTACATATGTGAAATTATATATTAAGTCAGGGTGATATCTTATTAGGGAGGATAAAAATCAGATTAGATTCAAAATAAGTTTTATTTCAGAAACCCTCTAGATAAATCAGAAGTACCTACCTCGGCCAAATGACCATGGTTTCTCTCATGTATTTTAATAAAACAATCGGAGACGCAGGCACTGGACACCAATAGTACTTAAAATGCTTTGAAGAACATCTACAATTAATTTATTATGCTAAAAATATTTAACGTCCTAGCAATTTCCTGTTTTCTTTATAATTACAGTGTTTATCCTACCTGTAGTGGGATTTAAGGTGATCTGCATTTCTTCTCCTGTAATATTTATACATTCATTAAACAAAAGATGGATACACAACATTCAGGACCAGTTTAACAGTAGTTTAGTTTATTCTGGAAGACTAGAGGTTCCCTGAGTTGACCATACACAAGGGACAGTTGCCAGGGACTTCACAGGGAAACAACAGATCTGATAATCTATTTCAATGGAATGTTTTGGATGTAATTAACAACCACATTTTCTTATAAAATAAAGTCTAAATCTAAACTTGATTTAAAATGTTTTTCTTTATGGCAATATTTAAATACCAAAAAGAAAAAAGTTACAACTGCCTTAAGACAGTTTTCTTTCACCAATTATTAGCAGTGTAAAAGAAATATTTTCAGCTTAGGATGACCAAATATATAAGCATGCTCCTTCCCCCACATTCTAAGTTTCATTCGTAGCTTATATAACAAAACAGAGATTTTGAATGATTAATAAAGATTTCTTCAGTTCACCACTCCATAATTTATGATGCACTTGTTTTGACCTTTCCTTATTCTGCCCATTCACCTCCACCCATCCACAATGCTTGTCTAGACATTTTATGCAGTAATTCCCAAGTGGGGCTAAATGTGTGGGTTTGTTGTCTGCTAAAGAGAGGCACTGCTAACCATGCGGCACCAACTGCTTAATTGACAGTTGGAAAACAGGGACTAGTGAAGATCCTAATGGCGGGGGGAAATGTAAGAGACAGTGTTCTGTTGTTTTTATCCTTCAGGAAAACCAGAAAGTACTACAGAACCTAATAGCCGATATATAGATCTTTTGGTCAGCAGTGGCTGAGGAGGTAGGAGTACCTCCCTTTATCTCTTGGGTTGCAGGTTCAAACTCATTTTAAGTAAAAATAAGAACAGGAGAAGAAACAATTATAATGTTTTGTGCCTTCTGGAAATTTCTATTTTTACTGCTATTTTAACCAGCTGGACCACTCAAATGCCCAAATAAGTAACAAATGGTAAATAAAAATCAACTCTGGTAATTAGGTTAGTACAAGAAAAATCTAAATTTTCAAGTTTAATGTCGTTTGGTCAAGATAGATTCAAATTGTGCAATTAATGTGTTTTTTAAAGGTTGTAAATAATAACTTAACCGTAGCATAACCGTATATTACATCTCATGTATATGTCAATGCTTTAACAACTTTATAAGAATCCATTCCACCTTTAATTTCTTCAGTATTTCAGAGAAACGCATTGGAGGGTAGCAGATTAATTTCATGCACGAAATGAATCTCTTGTTCATAGTATTACGTCCTCGTTGCGTATTGCCTTAGACAACGCAGCCACCATAAAAAGAAAGGTTGGCTCCCTGGTTTAATGTAGAACTTCTTACCTTTCAAGAGAACAACAGGAAATTGGAGAAGAAATGGCGCTTTTCACTTTTAGACGGACCGCATGGTAATGACCAGAATGGACTCAGGCAACAATTCTAGGACTATGAGAAGACTGGTAGAAGTTAACCACCTTCAGAAGACTGAGGATCCACCAGGGAAAGAAAGGATGTGAGGCAGGGGGCCAGGAGCAACATTACACTGCAACCCCAGGTCAGACAAAAGGAACTCACAGCCAGGTTGCTATCCATAGTGCTGAGGGCTCTAACGTTGAGGAGGGAGGGCTGCCAGCGAGTTCAAGAGAGCCCTTGGTGGATCCCTTTTCCTCTGAAGGTGGCAAAAATAATGCACCCCTACAACACCAACAGACTCCGGGATACCACCAAACCCCAACATCAAAGATCCATGGCAGAGGGCAGACACGAGAGAACCGGGACGGAGGCAGATGGTCAAATGGCCAAAAGCAAATGAAACAGCAGTCTGGCAGCAGGTGGATAAGGACCTCCGCATCCTTCTGCATCACTCTTTGCGTGGTCAGGTGGAAACCAAGCTGAACCGCATCGGAGGAATCCTCTACGAGGAGTGCAGGGGCAGGTTTGGGAAAGTTGTGTGTAAGCAGACCATTGGGCAAAGCAGAAGGGGAGGAGGGAGAGGTAAAGAGGTGACATCACCTGTGAAAGCAGTGGAGGAAGGCTGATGCAGTGGAGATGAAGGGCCTGAAGTCACTGTTGAAGGATGTGAGGAATAGCCTTAGCAGTCTGCGGAGAGCAGAGCGCATCAGCAGAAGGCGGAAGGAGAAGGAGAGGAGCAGCTTCTTCAGGAATCCTATCAGGCATGCAAGACAGCTGCTAGAGGATGAGAGGAATGGCAAGCCGGAGATCACATATTCAGAGCTGGAAAGTTATTTCAAGGAATACTGCAGCGACCAGGCTATGGACCCCTTTTCCTCTCAAGGTGGCAATAATGAGAGGATCCCTACAACACCAACAGACTCCACGATACCACCAAACCCCAACATCCAAGATCCATGGCAGAGAGCAGAGACGAGAGAACCGGGACGGTGGCATCCCTGCCCAGACGCTCCATCCTACCTCTTTGACAATGCTCTGCCTAAGCTCAGCGAAGTAGAAGAGGTGGTGCACAAAGCAAGAGCAGCCTCAGCCCCGGGCCCCAATGGGATACTGTAAAAGCTGTACAAGTACTGTCCAGGAGTCCGGAAACATCTATGGAGGTAGAGAGCATGGAAGAACCAGGTCATCCCTCCAGAGTGGAAAAAAGTAATTACAGTCTTCATTCGAAAGGAGGCACACTCCTCCACCATCAGCCAGTTCAGGAGCATTGCGCTCCTTAATGTTTAAGGGAAGATCTTCTTCTCCATCCTGGCCAAGAGGCTGGCCAACTACTTTGTGAACAACGGGTATATTGACACCAGCTGCCAGAAGGCCAGAGTGCCAGACTTCCCAAAGTGGGTGTTTCACTCAGCATATGGAAGCAGATCCAGAGAGCGAAGAGAGGGCATAGAGACCTGCGAGTAGTGTGATTGGAACTTGGAAATGCACACGGGTTTGTCCCACCCAGCTCATAAACTACACTCTGGACTTCTTTTACATCCCTGTCTGCATTCGCACCCTCATTTCCAGGTACTTTTCAGACCTCCACATGTGCTGCACTCACCAGGACTTCACAACAGGCTGGCAACAGCAAGAGGTGGGAATTGCCATGGGATGTTCCATCTCCCCCATCTTATTCGTTGCAGCCTTTGAAATCATCCTCATAGGGGCAAGGAAGATGGCAGGAGGAGTGAAGCTACAGACAGGCCAAAGGCTTCCACCTGTGCAAGGCTACATGGATGATATTACCACCATCCTGCAGACAGCGGCATGTACATCGAGGTTGCTGGAGAGGGTTGATGAACTCATAAGCTGGGCAACGATGAAGATCAAACCTGCCAAATCACACAGCCTTTCCCTGAAGAAAGGGGTCACACCATTTTTGTCGCAGGCAGCGAGGCTATCCCTTTGCTGGTAAACCAATCTGTCCATAGCCTTGGACGGACCTACACAGCTGACCTCTCTGACAGGCAGATTGGGCAGGCGGTGCACAAACAGCTTGCAGATTGCTTGGCCAGGATATAAGATATGGAGTTATCAATTCACACTCTACCCAAGGGTGATGTGGCCTCTGAAGCTGTGCGTGGTCCCCTCTTCAGTGGCAGACAAGATGGACAAGCTGGCTGACTCGTTCATCAAGAAGTGGCTGGGCCTGCCAAGATGCCAGTCAGACGTTGGGCTGTTCGGCAGAAATATACTGCAGCTGCCACTGCGGTCTATCAGCCAGGGATACAGGGATGACATGGTTCGATTGGTTCTGGAACTGAGGGAATCCAACGACCAGCTGGTGAAAGCAGCAAACAGGCAGGAAGTAGAAAGCCCAGGAGGAGGTCAACTTGGCAGTCTCCAGGCAGAAACATTGCGAGGTGGTAAGCAGAGTCCAGGAGGGTCGTGCAGGAATGGGGAAAGGCTAGACCCCCCTCTTCTGGTTGTAGAGCCATGCTGGTGGCAGAAGTGGCCAGGACAGAACAAGATCGTCTCCATGTCAAGGCTGTGTAGCAGAGCAGACAGGGAGGCTAGTTGTCATAGAAAGGCGTCTCATCCAGGCCCATATTATGGTCTGATCTGTGGGAAATCTCTCAAGCCAGGCTCAATTTCTTGATCAGAGCCACCTATGACACTCTACCTTGTTCCCGAAATCTCAAACCAGTGGTTCAGGAATGAAGAGAGCTGTTCACGTTGAAATACCGTCAACGCAGTCTGCGTACATCCTGTCTGGCTGCAAGGTCCGCACTCTCCCAAGGCCGGTACTGGTGGAGACACGACTTGGTGTTGAGGAAGCTGGCTGAGGTGGCAGAGATTTGTAGACAGGAGGCAAATGGCAGACATCTGCCCCAGTGATGCTGCCCATCCTCTTCACAAGTGCCGGGGACAACCGTAAATCTGGTAACCGCACATTACCATCAAGCCTCCTCTCACCTGGCAGTTAGTGGTCCATGAGGATTGACCTAGGGAGACAACTTCAGTTTCCCAGGGAGATTGTGGAGACATAACTGCAGCAAGGCCTGATCTTGTGGTCAGTTCCACGCAAGACCATCTTTCTGGTGTAGCTCACCAACGCGCGAGAGCAGGGCATGGAGGCTGCCAATGAGCGCAAGCGAGCCAAGTATTCAGACTGGCAGGTGAGTGCAGAGAGGCATGCTGAAAAGCCATCACATGCCCTACTTAGGTGGGCTGTAGGGGATTTGTAGGGTCCTCTATTGTCCTCCTGCTCCGTGACCTCGGATGCACTGGAGCTGGACATCGCAAAGCAATTAGGGAATTGGAAGAGGAGGCAGAGAAGGGCAATTTCTGGCAGTGGCTAAGGAGGAGTGAAGGGAGGGCTAACTCATAGGGCATCCGCAGGGGGGGCAGGGAGAGATCCCTGCCACCGATCTGCCACCAAGAGATGTACTAGGGTTAAATGAGCGAAACATCCATTACTGGTGGTACCCAGCTGATGACATGCTCAAGTCCAGGGGTGTACAAGGCACTGGTGGAGGTGCGTCTGGCAGCAATTCCCAGCAGATAGAACATCAGCCTGTCCTATTTATCCTGGAAAAACAGCGTGCTTCTGTATAAAAGGACCCTTCGCCAAGCTAGATCTTACATTTTACATTGTTAACAGAGGAGAATAAGAACCATCCTTGGTTTATTTTTAATACAGTTGCCAAACTTACAATAACTGAAAACTCTGTTGTGCCATCCATTCATCCAGCTCTTAGCTGTAATGACTTTAGGGAATTCTTTATTTAATCTATTAAAACTAAAATTGATCGCATCTTCCCAAACATAACTACTACCTCAGTAAGCAAGGAGACACTGAATGTGGCTCTGGAGCCTGATCTCTGTTTGAAGTATTTTGTTCCAGTTGAGCCTTTTGAGCTTTCAAAAATATTGTCTTCATCTAAGCCTTCAACTTGTATGTTGGATCCAATCCCAACAAAATTGTTTGAAGAAATATTTCTAATTATTATTACCCCCATTTTGGATATGATTTATTTGTCATTAGTGAATGGCTATGCACCAGAGGCTCTTAAGGTAGCTGTAATAAAACCCTTACTTAAGAAACCTTCTCTTGATCAAGAAGACTTAATAAATTACAGACCCATATCTAAACTTCCTTTTTCATCTTAAATCCTTCAAACAATTGTTGCAAATCGAATTAGAGAGCATTTGAGGAAAAATGACATATTGGAACAATTACACTCAGGTTTCAGACCTCATTATAGCACTGAGACAGCTCTCCTTAAAGTCACAAATGATATGCTAATGTCCTCAGACAATGGACCCGTGTTTATTCTAGTTCTGTTAGATGTCAGTGCTGCTTTTGACACAGTCAATCACAGTATCCTCATAGAAAGGCTCATACACATTGTAGGGATCAAGGAAACAGCACTAGGCTGGTTTAAATCGTATTTGTATGATAGATCCCAGTTTGTTCATCTTAATGAAAAATCTTCCCTACATTATAAGGTTACTTGTGAAGTACCACATGGTTCCGTAGTTGCCCCAATTAAATTTACTATACATGTCATTTTGAAAACGAGCTGCAGCAGCAAATGAAGGGGCTTTGTTGAACTCTTACCAGATGAAGAAAGGAAATACTCAATAGTTGTTGTTAATATGTATATTAATGTTTTGGTTACAATCATGTTGTAACCAAAGCCAGCCGACAGACCCCTCCACTCCATCAACCCAGGAGACTGAATTGTCCTCAAAGTGGGGCTATTCCAGGTGCTTTTTGTATCCACACAGCTGGTCTGGTTGCAGAGAGTCCAACCTTGCAAGCTATTGCAAAAGGGTACCACTACCCCCAGATGAAATCCAACCAAACAATCATGACACTGATCCTAATAAAAGCAACAAAGCTTAATTGTCTAACAGGGAGTAGCATTGATCTCAATTGCAACAGGTGCCATTTGCTAATAATCTCTAATGCTAGAAATATGAAATAGGAGTTCCTCTGGTGTTCCAGAAAACTTTAAATTAGCAAGTCCAGTGGCAAATGGCTTTTAAACATTTATACTCTGGATTATCCCTAAAACGAATTGTGATCATATCAATTATGTACATTAAAATCTCCAGAGTTTAGTTAATCTCACAAAGGATGCAGTAGAAGGTTAGTCAGATCAACTTTTCCACTTCACTTATGCCATGGCAGAACAGAATGGCCTTACACAATATATTAGCGAGGAGAAAAAAAAAAGGCATTTATTGGCCCCTTATGTTGCAGTATTATTCCCAATAACACAGCTCCTGATTGAAACAGCTGATGGCTGAAGAATCTGGGGTGGACGTCTCTGACTGGCGTGGACAACCACTTTTCGGAAATGGCAGTCCATTGTTATCTTCGGAATAACATCCTCGCTCTCTTGAGTGTATATACATATATACACATATATGTTTATTTCCTTAACCTAGATTTGCATTTTAATGCATAATCATCAACTGTTGGGTCCCGAAAGGTGCACTATGTTAGTAAATTAAATGAAAACATATAATTCAGAAAGTTGGCAAAAACACACATGGATGGCAACTTCACTAGAAAAGAAAAGCTGTGAGATGAATTTGGTTGTTTAAGTCTGTAGGGTTTTCCTCTAATGCATATGCTTAAAAATCTACAATTTAAAAATGTATATTACATGGCAACAGACAGTTTGTAATGTCAGTTAAATTTAGGGGATTGGGGTCTATATTTGTGTAATATTTTTCACTTCCACAAATAACACTATATGTGATAACAGGGTGATTTTCATAAAATTGGAAATTTTATTTGAACTAAGAGGATTGTGATAGTAAAACTATCTTACATCTGTCTGTCTACATAATAATCCTCAAGTATTAAGTGAGAAATAGTATTTTATCTCTAAAGTAATACAAGCCATTAACCTAGACAGAATATTGTTCAACAAGCCAGCCGACCAGAACTCAGGTTTATCTGCTTCCTGCATTATGATAACCTTTCACCCTCTTTGTCAATGCTATTTTAGATATTATCACATGTGTGCACAGTATCTCATAAACCCGGTTGAGTGATTCTTACCAGCACTGTCAGATATCTTTAATTTTATAGGTAAACTTTTTGTGCTGGGATATTCTAGGTTTAATAACACCAAAGTCAGGTTAGTCTAAAGGAATGTAACACTGTTTTACATGGGAAGGTACTGCACATTTTTACAGGTAACCTAACATATGCCATAGAAAATATTACAAGGTTTATTATTCACCATTAATAATTAGCCCCCACCAAAAACATGCTACCCCACCTTTCCCAGAGATAGTAAATATAATTATAACAACACAATCTAAAAAGACAAAAAAATAGAAGTCAGAGGTAGAGAAAAGGAGATAGCTTTACTATAAAGAAGTTGTTGCTAGCAGAGGTTGCAACATCTCATACACGCATATATGGAGTATACATTTTTCTCTTGAGTACTTTACAAATGCCTTTACTTTGCATGTTGAAGCAAGACTTTAGCAAGCTGCTGTGACGCACATGGTAAAAAATAAGATGCAAATATGACAGTTCATAAAAAGAAATGCACCAGGTGATCTGTCATTTACAAAATCTGAATTCAAAGGTGTATTCTAAAGTTTTAAGCATTTTGAAATACTTCTTTCAGAATGAGCACAAATGAAAAAAAAAAAGCACTAAGATTGAACAAATATGCAGATTGTTGCTTGGGTTTCAATAAAAAAGGAACATGTAAGTAGTTGGAACAACAAGATGCACATTTGCAGACTACAGGAAAAAAAGAATATATCCACAGGGAAAGTTCCAAGTCTGATCCTTCCGTGCTGTCCTGTCCTTAACATTCTGCTTCAGCTCCAGTTTTATGCTTGTCAACATGTCTGTTTAAACAACAATACACTACAGAAAAATGGCATCGAATACATTACCCAGCTGATTATAATTTCACAAACAGAAGTGAAAATTGGGTCTTAACATGGAACAAGTAATGTGAATTATGTTTATCAGTCACCCAGGGAGAATAGGTAGGCCATTTGTTCATAAATGTTTTTCTAACAGCATACCTTCTCGATGTTTCTACAATAACATTCTGAAAATAAGACTAGTAAGAGAACGTCAACAGTCAAATTCTGGGCAAAAAATAATATTGTTGACTATGTAATTTTTCAGCCTATATTGTAAGAAATACCAACTAAATATATTAAAACTGTGATAAAACGAACATTAGACCTTTTAGTAAATAGCTTAAGGAAATACTTGCAAAAAATACATCAAATAAATAGATAGCTGAGATCTCCTAGGTAATTGGCAACATTTATAGAACAAAGTGACAATAACATGGCTGCACATGCTTTGTGGCTTTCAAATAGAAACCTGGAAGAAAAAGTAGTGTGTTCAAAACAAAATCAATCAGGAGCCATCTTTACCAAAAGGCTTTTTAAATATGATCAAAACCTTTGGAAACAATGTTCCGTCACCCTAAATCGGGTCACCAGGCTGCCTTGTCGGAGCCAGACCTGGAGGCGGGGAACGTTGGAGAGTGCTTCGTGCCTGGGCCTTAACCCATGGAGACTCTTCCCATGGGTCCACCACTTGGGGCTAAAGGGGTTGGGTGCAATTTGGGATGGGCAATGATCAAAGGCAGGGACCTTTAGCAAATCAATTTAGAGCCACTGAGGATTTGGTATACTTACATACAGGAAACCTCATCTTGGTCGCTGTATGTTGGGATTCATCTCGGTGATCGAGAGGGAAGCCTACATGTTTAGGGTTCTATATATTTGTACTTGTGTACCAAAGAACAGCCTGTTGTTTGACAACTTTATTGTCTTTGGTGTCGTGACTTATCTTATCTGGAGCCTTAAAAACTCATGTGAAATATTGGGGCAGAGCTTTCAACTAAACACAACCTGGTGGTAAGTTGGCTGTGATGATGACGCAGGAATGTCTGGCCACTGTGAGAGTGGGCCATGTTCTGCATCTCCACTGTTGAGGGGACTGATTAGTGCTATGGCACCAGAGTGGTCATTGGTAATAGTTAAACCTACCGGTGGAAACCAGCAATGAGGGATATGACAAAGGTAAAGAAGAAGATAAATTGGGCCTTCTTGGCCTTTGGAGATATGTCAGTAGTCATATGGTACTGGGAGTCCAAGTGGAATGTGGCTCAGCGGATTGCTGAGGCAAAAACATAGGAGTTTCAAGAGGGCAAGGAGGACAGAATACCTCACGGCTGTTTTACCTTGGTTCCCATTGGAAGCAGTAAGTGACGTTTGTTTCTAGTGAATGTGGGACTTTGCTAAAGTTGCCCTTTGTCACAGATTTTGTTCATAACTGTACTACGGGATAAAATTTCTAAGTGCAGCAAAGGAGTTGAGATAATCTGTTTTGGTGAGCAGTGAATTGTGTCTTTGCTTTTTGCAGATGATATTGTCCTGCTGGCTCCATCAGACTGTAATCTCGCACTGGAGAACTTTGCAGTGGAGCTCAGGCAACTGGATAAGATTCCTCCCTGGTATGGTGTTATAGGCACATACAACTGGAAGGAGGGCCTGGAGATGATCAGGACAAGTTGGAATGACATGGGAACCAGCCATTGCAACCCTTCGAGGTTCCCATGGCGCTGGCACAAGTGGCTGGGGAGAGTAAAATCTGGGCCAGGTTTGCTGAAGATGCTGCTCCTGTGACCTAACCCAGATAAGTGGTCAACAAAGGATAGATGGATAATGAGCAGCATGGTAAATCATACAGGTACAATATATCCCTTATATCTACATCACAATAGAGTAGAAGTAGATCCTTTGGGAATAAAAGTGTGTAAGTTTTTCTTGTTTTTCAAGACAGAAACATATCTTGGAAAAAAAAAAGACCAAATATTTCCAAATGGTGGAGTATATTCTTCCAGGACCTACATGATAAATGCCAAAAAGGTAAATAGGAATAAATTTTCTGTACAGCAGGAGGTGTTATATTACATAAAACAGACAGCAACACAATGAATACATGATGACAAAAGCAGCAAAAACAATAGACAGAAATTAGACTTTTTTGATTGATAGAACGGGACATTGTAGGCCCTTTTTGTGGCTGTTTCTTGAATACAACCACAACAAAAACAGGGCAAATGTTCATGAAGTTCTTTTTAATTTAGCCATTTCTCTATTGACTTGTAGCTACAAAAGGCAAGTTATTTAAAAATTAAATATGAATATAATGTAGAATTAATATTAATACTATTTCTTTAATAGACATATAAATTAAATATTTACATGGAGGGCCAAGCTAACAAATGTTAATACAAAAATCAATTCAAAAAAAATCTTTAATCAAACTGCTGACAATTATTTCAGTGAAAAGGGAGTCGACCTATCAGGTTACATCACTGCAAACGTGTCATTTTAAAGCACAACAAGAAACACGGACCTGTGTTTGATGAAAAAATGTTCAAATTTTAACTTTCACTCATAAAAAACATGCATGTCTGATGTTTTAATAATTGTAAATAAATAACAGAACTCAACATAAAGGAATATTAGAAGCAGTATGGCTGTAAAAGCAAACTATAGCATGTAAGCAGCTACAAAAAAAGTAGAGTGGTCCGATTTTAGATCAGTTGCTTCGCTGCTAACTTATGAGGGAATTAACTGGGTTTGATACTGTGACGTTTCTTGCTAAACTACCTTTTTTGTTTCTATTTAGTGCGTATGTTTTACTACCATGCTTCAAAATCCTTGTTTTTTCTTATTACTCAAAAGATTGATTTTTTTTCTATCAATAGAATGTGAAAGGGGCTGAAGCCTGTGCAGGTGCTGTTTTTTTTTTTCTTTCTTTTTTTTTTTTTTTTTTAACAAGACATTAAGATTAAAAGACTGGATTTAACATTGCAGACAGTTATGAATAAAACAAATGTTTTTTTAGATTTAAGATGGTTAATAAGACCAAGAGTATGTTTCTTTGAACTGGATTTAACTCAAGATGTCATGGAGGTTGTGCATAGTTTCAAGGGGCACTAAAATGTGTGCCAGGACTGTGTACAGCATTTAGTAGGACTCAATACATCATCTGTTAGCTGGCTGTGAAAAAAAAAAAAAAAAAAATCTTTCATTGCGCAAGTATCAATATGATAAACATATCTGCCAGCATTCTTGTTCGGATTAATGATGTGAGGCCGATATGTCACAGGGTGGGGTCAGAGTGAACATACAAAGGAACTATTTCCCACTCATATTTAGTGGGATGCAACTTAGAGGAGCATCTCAGGCAGAGCAGCAGGGAAATGACTGGGAAACAGAAAGCAAACAAAAATCTGAGGACTTCTTTCTTATGCATCCAAAGCTGCCCTGAAGGCACACTTCAAGTTTGCGTGGGTAAAGAGCAGACAGGGCACTCTAGAGACAACTTCTTGTTTTTCAAATATCACCTCCGATGGACCAGGACATCAGAGCTGAAAACAGAAATTAAAGGGTTGTGGTCTAAGATAACCCCTATGTTCCTCAGATTTAGCCTGTACAGTCTCCAGACAGACCCTTCTTTTCTGTGTGTACCATGTGTTAGATACGCATATAATTAAGTGTGTGTCCTGTGTACGGTGAGGTGGCAAACAGGAATCAGAGGGAGGTAAAAGTTCTGCAGTTCACTGCATCTCCGCTATGCCAACGAGTAGATGGCGTTGACAGGGGATGTGGCCTCAGAGCTCTCATTTCCTTCGGTCTCATCCTTGTCCTTCTTTACTGTGTACTGACCAATGAAAGAACCATCCTCATTAAACTGGCCATCACCGCCTTCCCCATAGTCCACAAGGCTGTCATCACTTTCCTTCACGTTGCCATCCAGTGAAGTCTGGCTGCCCTGGAGGGGCTTGTTGTCCTCGTCGCTGCTGCAATTACAACATTTAAAAGGTTAGGGATTCAAATATTAATCTGCACTTTTGACATGTTTGTAGGAAATAAAGAACATGTGACCAGTTAAAGACATATAAACAAACTTAGACTGTTGGAATATAAGAGTGTCAAACTCATCTTAATTCAAGCCCACTTGAATGTCCTTGAAGCTTGGCCGAATATAACAATATTAACCTTCCACTACCAAACTGTTGAACGACTAGAATGTTAACAGTTTAGCTACATTTGATAGCACTCCTTAAAGTTAAACAATGTTGAACATTTTTTGAAATTTATGTAATTTGACACTATACAAACTGATTTGATTGATAGAAAGAATACTTGAGCTGTTAACTAGATTTTTCTATTTATGTGACTCTGAAGAGTTTAAAGAGCCATATAAATAGTTATGGTGGGCCAGATTGGCCAGAGACCTTGAGTTTGACACATGCGGCATGTGTGTGTTAAGCATGTATAGAAGCATCATCTTTCTGATTAACTTTGTCCTTGGTTTTCTTTATTTATTTTCTTTGTTTGGTTGGTTGGGACATAGATTCAGGCCTAGAGTCAAAAGCATGATTTCAGACTTCAAACCTTATAATTGTGGAACATTTTAAATTATGCATAGCATGCAGAGGCTAATAAACATATGGAAACAAAAAAAAAAAGGAAATCAATCTTTTCTGGACTGAAGCGCATGTAGGACAAAAAGCAAGGCTAAATTTAGGGGTTCACAAGGTGCTCAATCATCAAGATTTAAAAGTGCTCATCATGTTTTGTCATTCTCATGCTTAATTTCCTCAATTATTATTGATGCTATACTGAAATAAATCCAGAAAACAAGACATAATTTTGTTAATAAATACATTTGTATATACAATATTACTCATCAGAAAATTAATCAGTTATTTCAGTTGTTTATATAAAAATCATATTCTGGTGTGATCACTACAGTCATATATTTTAAAATCAATAATTAAAAAGTAAAAAACTATTATTTTGATTTAGTACTGCCATCTGAGTCAAGTGGCTATTTTTACATGTTCTTATTTTGATTAACTTTAGTTCCCAAGCTTATATTGAGTGCTAAATGCTTTGTTGACTCAGTTCCAAAAATAGAGGGGAACAAAACTATAAACTGTCCATTCCCAAGTTTATTTACATTCTACTTTAGTTTGGACATTTATCTGTAGTTTTCTAATACAGTGGTCTAGTATGTATTTCATTTTAGCCATTATATTTTTATTTTTTTAAATAGGGCATGGCGACATATCGAATATACTTAATGTATTGCAAGTTGTTTAACTGACGATGGTTAAAATGGCTCTATCGCAACCATAGAGTATAAATTATCATTAAAACATTAGATTTTCCCCGTCTGATTCATTGAGGGGTTTTTTTCTCCCACACACTCCCCTCTCCCTACCTGAAAACATTCTGTGTGACTCGCAGCACTGCACATGTGCATGGGGACCTCGGATGATAAAAGAATATAGCTACAGTGGGAGCGCGCGAAATTAGATGGAGACACAGACTAGTTCCGAAGATAAACAATATAAAATTAATTATCTTGTAGTGGTTTAGATTTTATATGAAGGACTTCATACAAAATACGGTCATTTGAAAAACGTGTCGTACAACCATCACCATTAAAGGTAGCAGTACTACACTTTTATTTCATCCAAGATATATTAAAAATGTTGGGTATTTGATTTGCCTCCTATAACAAAATATGAATTACTTCCTGTAGTTTGGTGAATTTAATAGTATTATTTTTGTTACGTTTTGTTTTTTCAACATGAGAGACAGGGTTATCATTACTGGAATTGCATTGGTAGAGTCTGCAGGCTCACGTTCCCCTCACCTGGACATAAACAAAGCACATCCAGTGGTGAAAAGTAGCCTACTTGCGAAGAGAGCACAGGGTACAGGGAACATGCAGTTTTTTTAGCTGTACTCAGACTTTACCTACCATTTGCAACGTTTCTTCGTTAAAAGTAGTAAATTAAGCGTTCAATTGTTCAGCATTCTGTGGTCATATCATATGTATTATCCTGGGTGGTTAAGTTGGCGAAGGGGCTGATTGAAATTGTTGAGTAACTGAATATTAGAACATCAACTTCTCCAAGACATCATTCCACAACAATCCTGTTGAAGTATTTGATTGTAGAATATTTGTAGAAGATACAGCTAACATACATAGGAGTCTTGACACATGTTTTAGAGAGGTCCATATCCCACATTTTGATGGCACACATTCCTAAGCCTTATATGAGATCAGAGCTCATCTGAATGCCTCTGGTGTAACTGGATGGAGATTACAACACATGCTTTTTTACATTTCATTGTATCCTGGTCAAGATTTTTTGAAGGCTCTGTAAACTCCAATAGGAAGTTTATGGCAACTTCAGGTGTGTTTGTTTTGGGCTTCAATGTGGTTTACAGTTACACGGCTGGTCCTATTTCCAGCTTGAGAGAGCTGAGAGGTGGACAACAACAGTCCATCAACATTCAAGCATTCAAGGATTTTTATTGTCATACCACTTCACTTTTACATGTTTGGGGTACAAAACTTGAACTTAGATCCTGGTTAAAGCCAAATAAATAAATAAAAATAAATAATAAAGAAATAAATGTTGATGAGCAGAATTTAGTCAACTGAACAGGGGGCTTGAGTTCATCAATCTGACAGCTGCAGGGTAGAAAGTGTTTCTGAGACTGTGCTCTTTCTCTGAATGCTTCTAAGTCTGCCTGACTGAAACAGTCTGTTATGATGCAGAGTACCCTCTTTCTGCATTATGATGTGTAGAGTTCTGACATGGAAGGATATGTTTAATGAACATGATAGCTTAAAAAGGGTCCAGAATTAGCAACAATAAGATCCTTTAAGAACTTTATGTTTTATTAAAATAGTCTAAAAAGATTTTGGCCTTAACCACTCTTGTTTAATTTAATGTGCAGGGAACTGTTTTTAGGAGCCCACAGGAAACATAACTTAAAGCTAATAACAATGGACCATCACCACACTTACAGTTACTTTGTTTGGGTGGGGGATGAGGTCCCAAGGGGAGGAGTTTAAACCTCTCAGGGTCTTCATCCTTGATGTGTGGATCAGTATGGCATCTGCACTCTGATCTAAGGTTATGAGCCCTGGGTAATGTCTGCAGAACATGATTGCAGATAAAAGCAGACCAAAGTGTTTTCTCCAAAGGTTGTCTGCTTTAGAGAAGGGGCGATAAGCTCAGTAATCTTGGAACAACTCATAGTAGTCATCCACATAGAAAAGAGAAAGTTTAGGTTGGGTGGTAGTTTACAATTGTTTAAAGTTGCTGTTACTTAGCTTTAAACATCCCTTGTTTCAATTTGTATCTACCTTTTATCAACTTTTGTTTCTGTTTGAGTATAGTTCAGTCTAATGTTAGTTATTGCAGATAAGTTAATGTTAAAAGGAGAATTTAGATATGGTTTCCCCAGTTCAGTCAGAACGAATGGGGCAGAAATTATCGTGTGGAATGAATTTAAAAACATGTGACTTAAGTCAGGCAGTTGAAATAATTCCAAACACAAAGGAAATGTGTGAAAACATTTGATCTCAATTGAATAATTAAATGCTTCTCGGAAATATTATTTCTCTTGTTACTTTGGGATTTAGCAAAAAGGTCTAAATTACCTCAGCTTTTTCCATGAATTCATTGATTGTGTGGCCACCAGCCCTTACTCAGTAAGGCACTCCATGCAGTTAAATGACATATTTGATACTCTATCATAAGTCGTTCTTATTTATTTTTGATTTTATTAACTTTAGGATAAAAGGCATCTTAGCATATATTTGATAAATATTACCATATGTGGACCGCTACACCTATGAACCTGTAAAATCAGGAATCCCACGTAGGGTTGTTCTTTCGAAACAGGCCTACAGTATCCTGAATTTGGCTGAAAGCATAAAATGTGTGACAGTACCTTTTCATTTGACTGCTCAATTACAACAAGTTGATCAGAAGAATAATATTAATTTACACACCTATGGGAAGAGACTATAGGAGAGATAAAAACCTGTATCAACTTTTCTGAGTCAACAGATTGAAAAGAACATGAACATTAATTATGCTGTTTGAAATAAAAGGGCTCAAAGTGTTGTTGATTACATTAAAATGAAGTATTTCACCTTAAAGAAAAAAGTAGGCTTAAACAATGGAACCAGGGTCTGTGCGAGTTGGTAAATTTTTTTTTAAAGCTGAGCGAAAAGGAAAGATTACACAATATATCTAAAAAATAACCTACCTTCTTCATCCATTTGCTAATCACAATGTTTTTCACCAATATTTCAGTATTTTTATACTATATATAGCAAACAATGCATCTGAAGTCATACACCAGTTTCCTGGACTAAAGATCCAACATTGCAAGCACGTTGGTCTTCCAGCTGATGTCCCCAAAATGCAACCACCCAAGAAGCCTCCCCTCGCACAACATGCACAAGTCGTGCCGGCACCAATGTACCTGTTCTCATTTTCGTTCCTGTCACGAACAGATGAACCATTTCCGCATTTGGAAGAAGAAGGGATTTAACATGAGGAATCATGGGGGATAATAAGGGGAGTAAGAGGTGCAGATAAAAAAAGTAGAAGAGACAAAACCACCAGCTCCACTCTGTACAGGCATTTGTAAGCTTGCATGCACACCAAAACACGCAACGTTAATTGAAAGAAATTACACGGAATTAAAGTCTGTTCTAGGATCAACAGCTAAGAGTGTTAGTAAAAAAACAAAACAAAGCTTTTTTAACTGTAATTGATTGATAATGTTAACATAAAAAGGCAGATCCGATTGAAGTTTATCAAAGCTTAATAATAATAATAATAATAATAATAATAGTTTTAACTATATAAAAGGTAGAACTTTTGCAATGTATCAGTTTTACTGCTGTAAAAGTGCTGTAAAAACAACTGTCATGAAAAAAACTTTGATTTATAAAAGATGTGTTGAAGCTTTTATGCACACAGTTACGGTTAAATGTTATAGTGCCACTCTTATACACAGGGTATATTAATCCCAGATTAGGAAGTGAGTTTAATACAAGCCATGTTAGATTAAATAAGATGGTATAGATAATTAAAAAAGACAAAACCACAGAGCTCAGTGGAACCTGAAAGGAGCAAAAGACAAATCACTTACAAAAATGATTATGATGTGCACAATAAAGTTCACACAGCAGTCCATAGGTTACATAGAAGCAGACTAATGTGTACTAGCTTTAAAGGTTTTCTGAACAGCACAGGTTTACATTTCTTGCTTGTAACTAAATTACAATAACTTAAAGACATTTTGTCTGTTCTGTATCTGAAATCATCAGAGAAACTTGATTTAATGTTAAAGCCTCATCACTAATTGATTTTATGATATATATTGTATTTAACCTTAATTTGGTAAAACAAGGCTTTGTTTTAACTTATTACTAGTGCAGTACTGATGTATACATGGGCGACTGACTATGTTCATTCAATGGGAAAGTGTAAAAAGTACATAGAATAGACATTTCGCCCAAGCACCGTTTCATCAGTTTGATAATTTTAAGACCCAACAATCTTGTGTATTTTAACCATACAGATATTATTCCTATTTGTTCTTTCAGAGGGGCACAATACATTATCATAAACTATTTTCATCATGGCAAAGTCAATGTACGAAATATAGCAACTCCAAGGATGAATGGATAAATGATATATTTGGTAAACCTTTAGTGTTTATGAAAAGACAGTCGGACATCAACAACCTATTTTAATATGGAACAATAATCAATGTTAAACAGATGGACATTTTAATTAACCTGCTTCACCTCTAATATTGCAAAAATACTGCCATTTTAATAATATACTGAAAAACAAAAAAACTAATCTGTTGACAATCTGATTCTGATCAATTTTTTCCCCCCAATGACAGATTTGCTGTGATTGGTCTAGGCACCATTCAGGGTATTATTTGGAATTTACAGGTTTAATGTGGCAACAGACCCTGTTTACCACAATTAAGCACCTCGCCACAAAACTTAGTCGACATAAACAACCTTTTTCATTTGTATTACAATTTCATTCTTATCGAACTGAATGTGAAAAGATTATTCCAGTTGGGGCATTTACATTATGTATTATTTTAATCGAATACTTATAAAATATAAATGTTCCCATTGTCTCCTCCAGGTGGAAGAGATAATAACTAACTAATCTACAAGAAAAAAGTGGGAGATCTTTCAAAAAATGAAAGTTAAGGTGAATGTGAAGTCTGACATTGCAGAAGTTAAGGTTACTTTCATATGCTTTAAAACTTTTGAATTAGGGGAGCTGTTGCTCCACTGATCAGGCACCATTGCATGTATATTGTACATGAAGAAATGTAAATAGTCAAACAGTTTGTATTAGACATGGTGAAATGAGTATATCTGATTTTACTTTCACAATGAGGACCTTGGTTGACGAGGCCATCCTCAATACAAATCACCTGTTTGTTTATACTTACTGGTAATCAAAGGATCCATCCGGATCTTTCTGATCGACTGGGTCCAGAGGGAGATCTTTTTTGTCACGAACTAACAAAAAAACAAGAACAAAGTTTTGCTAAGAGCTCCATTTTTGTGTTTTTTTTGCTATTTTGTCATGCATGTTCATTATGAAGCGGTAAAATCAATGACAACATAAGCTATCGTCTCAGTGTGATGATCCAAAAGGAGTAAATGCTGACACCATGATTTTTCGAAGATTTTCTGAAACAACGAATATTATACCATGGTGGTGGTGGTGTGATAATCCAGGGGCTAGCTTCATCATTGACCCATGAATTTGTCTCTTTACCAGTAGATTGCAAAAGGAAATGTCTGGCCACCAATTTGTGACCTTAAGTTCAGAAGCACTTGGGTTATGCAGAAGGACAATGATACCAATCAAACCTGGAAATCAAAGTTGGAATGACTCAAAAAAAAGAAGCAAAATTAATGACTAGGAACTGGCCTTGTCAAAGCTGGCACTTAAATCTAACTGTGGTACTCTGCCATCATGATGGTTGTTCATGCTCGAAACATTTTAGGGTGACATAAACATCAGTTTCGCAAAAAAGTCTGGGCCAAAGTTTTTCACGGTTATGTAAAGAACTGAGTTTCATTTACTGCAAAGGCTTGATGGTTTCGACTTCCTCCATGAAAGGCCAAGCAAACTGCCCAGGTTTAGCACGCCAACACCATTTCATATAAGGCCAGGCTGATTTGGATAGGCTTTTTTAGTGTAATAAATACAATCAATATTTGACAGATGTATTTTGTATTTTTGTATTGAGTCTATATTAGTCTGAAATTAAACATTGTTAGATGATTAAAAAACTTTTTACAGTTCTGCACAAGGAATGTTTCACATCTTAACACATCCTTATCAAATAAACAAATGATGAAAACACATTTCTGTTATTCTTTGTGTGTAAACCATAAAAAAAAGAAAAAATTAAAAAGGACATATTTCTGATTAAAGACAATAAAGTTTGTTTTGGTTAAATCCTGATTTTCTATATCAGACCTACCACATCAGTAATTCAGGGATACTGGGGTATGCGTTAGAAACACAGTGTAAATGTTTGTAAGTTTATTTTGTCATCAATTATTTACTTCCTGTAGTCACAAATATGGTGACCTTTTGTTAGTCTGTAAGACATCATGTGTTAAGACCCTTTTAGTTAATATTAAATCTGAGGCATCACACCACCTACCTAGATACTTTGTGAAACCGGTCAAAAAGCCAGGACCTAGACATTACAGAAACTGTTAAAAATTAATATAACTCTTGATTCTACAGCCTTTTAGACAGTTATTTGCTGATATGATTTGGCGACTTTGTGAGGAAAAGCGTTATTTTAATTCAAATCAAAAAGAGAAGTTTTGCAGTTTTGCTGATTTTTTATTTATTTAAAATCCATTTATAAAATATCTGTAAATCAGAATAGAACAGAATATAATAAAATAGAATAGAACGGATGAGTATTCACCCCCTTCTTCAATCGTTTAATTCTATGTGGCAGGTTCACACCAGTCCAACTAGATATATATAATTAGTTTTCAATAAAAACTGGTAGACTTGTCTGCAGCTAGATCCTTTGGCCAAACTAATTCCACAACGGCTGCATTCCTTTAAAACATAAAGGTGGACATTTTTTGTAAATAAATACATCAGAATTTGGATTTAAGCATTGTATGCATCCAAAATATGCTATTTTTCTTCTTCTGGCAATTAGGATCATCAACAAAAATAACATTTTAAAAGCCTCTGCAGTTGGCATGTTAAAAAATTACTTACTTTCTTAAAGTCTATTCACTGCCTGAGTTACCAGTTACATTCCAGTAAGCATCAAGTTTTTAAACATTATTAAATATATTTCTATAAAAAATTTAAAAAAATCCGAACTGGTTTGGAATTACAGCAAAACACCCAAAGCATTTTATCTGATTTTCAAATATTTAAAGCCTGCTGTTATAATCTAAGAAAAATGTAAACATGAAAATAAGAAATTAAAGTATTAAAATAAAATATCTTTGAATAGAGTGTGTTTACAGCCTTACTTGGGTATTTCCCTCCACGACTCCTCTTGATGAAGCAGACGATGAGGAGGATCAGTATAATGAGGGCGATGGCACACATCAAGCCAATGAACCAGCCCTGAGTGGCTATGTCTACCTGGTCTATGTGAGCTGGAGAAAAACACAGAGAGAGGATTTTCTAGATCAGTGTGAGCTTTAGTTATTTCAGTGATCTCAATATTTGGCAACATCCTATCATATAACTCATTTAAATAAACATACATTTAGTTATATTTCATAAAAGATTTAATACATGCTATTTGCTTTGGTAGTATTTGAATGAATTTTGTCACTCAATTTTGTACTCCCTAAAGCTTGATTAGACAACACACTTTTATGTATTTACTTTTCACGTTTACTTACATTTCACTATTCAGGTGTTTTTGCGAAGCTGCAGCAGTGCTTAGGTTGGGGTAATTAGTTTCTTCCTTGTTTGTTCACGCATTATGTTGAAGGACAATTGTTTAATTTACATAAATGGAAGCGCCGTGAGACTGAACCTCGATAAACTCCCTACAGTTCTTAAACCAGGACAGGTTGTACATAATTACAATGCCATGCTATTGAAACATTTCAGTGTTGCACTCACAAACATAAACTGTTTCTCTTTGATATTTTATTTAAATAAAAACAGCAGAACATATAAAAAAAAGTAATACATAAACATTGAAAAGTGTTTTTAGTTTTCTGCAAGTAAAATCTGCTTTTTAATTGACACCTGGAGTAACTATTTGGCCTAATGAGAATCAACCCAGTAAGTTAAATTTTGGGGATTTGAGCTTCGTTTAAATGTCGCTTTTCTGTTTCTGGCCTCTGAGATTTGTTAAGAGCACATTAGTGACCAAGCAGCCTCATGAAGAAAAAGAAACACAGCAAACAATTCAGGGAGGAAGTTGTACAGTAGTCATAAGCTTAATAATATTATTATAGTATATTATCATGATAAGATGACACTGATAGGCTCCATAAATCTGCCTTCTATTAAATGCTGCGAAAAGAAAGCCAATGTTGAAGAATAAGACGTGATGCAGACTGTCCCAATCCATATAGGAGCCATATCAAAACTGTGAAAAGAGCAGCACTGGTCAGGAGTTCATCGCTGGGGTTTTCTACCTTAAAAGCAAAACCAAATTTAACACCGCACATTACCCAGAATGCACCACAAACAACATGAACAATGGTGGTGGCAATATCATTAAAGGCTTAAATAGAAGTGAATAAAATTGCATGCTCCATTCATCTTATTTGTTTCTCTTTTTTCATTTCTACCCTCTTCCTTTCAACTTATAATTAGGCATCACTTTTTGTTGGGGTATTTTGAAAAAAATTCCAAGAAAATACAGCTTAGCAATTGTTTTAGCTCCTCTGTTGTCTTCAGAGTTTTTGTATACAGGCAGAATGTTAACACAAATCACATTGTTAAATCTGTATTCAAACTATGCTCCAGTATCAACACCTTAACTTATTCATATTGCTTTAAAGGATGTATGGCGTTATTCTGCTCTGAATAATCACTACAAGCAAGTAGCCTAACCTAAACAGTATTCCCAACTTAAACATTTATTCTAACCTACCCATATTCCTAACCATATTCCTAACAATAGCCTCAAGCATAGTTGAATTCAAATGACACCTCTAAAAGTTAATGAATATACCAGCGAAAGGTCCTATATCTAATAACTAATTAAGAATTCTGTTTAAATCTAAGTATACAGGTATTAATAGTGTTTTTTTGGGTTTACGTAGTATTGGGGTTTTTGTCAAGCTCATCTCCTATACCACAGAAGAAAAACGCAAAAGGAAAACCCAACTATGAGTCAGAATTCGTAGATATTTCCCTGGAACTTGCTGCTGTGGATATCTAAGATATTTGCCAACCAGTTCTTTACCCTTGGTGCTGATAGGTTTTTGCTCAACGAGCAGAGATAAGAAAAATTGTCACTTAATCAATCATTTACTTACTTTCTTTTTAGAAAATGACCTGAAGATTTTTTTATATTAACAATCAGAAAAAAACAAGTCACGAAAACTCACCCAGGTTGTACTGAGCTATTGTTAACATTGGTGACAAAAAGGCATCCAGATCAGCCCACTTGACTGAAACCAAGTATTCTCTCACCTGGGTTAGTCTTAAAGGTGATCGATTTGCTGCTGACGCTGTTGAGTTCTTGGGAGTAAACTCTCAGGTGGTACTTCTCACCAGCAATCAGAGTCTTCAAATTAATGGGTGGTTGTTTCACTTCTTCACGTGTCATAGTCATGTTGCCTTGGAGACACAAGGAAGGTGCCAATCACACTCCAGAGGTGTGAGTATGACTGAACAGTGATGACTATTGTGTACTATAAAGATCATGGCATCAAGTGCTTCATGGAGAGACTGATTTGCAAAGCAAAGTGAAAAAAAAAAGCTTTGCTGATGCAAATCGAGCACACCAACAATAGATTGCCCTAATGAAAAGATACATAAACAGTCAGGATGTATCTGTATTTGATGTTCACTTTAGCTAAATTACTATTTTAGTCATTTTGCTAAAGTGGCAAATACAAATAAAAAAAGAACATCTTCTGGGTAAGCTACTTCTTTCCAAAAGGGCATAACTGTCAAAAACAAATCCCATTAAAAAAAGGGAAATAACACAAAACTATAAGTGGAAGAATATTCTTCAAAGAAACTGAATTAAGTCCAAAAGACAGCACAGCCTATCTGTTGGATCTAATCACCAAAAATGAAGGGTTTAAATGGCAAAGTATTGATTATATAAAATGTTTCTCACTGTTACATTTTATATATAATACACACAATTAGAAAACAGCAACTGCATTATTTGCTGCTTTCTGACAGAACACCATGCCAGTCATGATCTGGACAAGCAATAAATCATGACTCTGAACGGAAGAAAACAGCGGGAAATACGAGCTGATTACATCATGCCATATTTATGTTCTATTTATACCCATCCCCAAACGAGCTCAAAATGTCGGCTGTACAGATAAAATACATGCAGTTCACATGCACATACACTATGACACCTGTGCTGTTTTACCAAGGCTGTGAAAAAGTCAATCAAATAATCTTATCAACTCTACATCTATAAAAGTTAGAAATAGCCTTGTGGAATTAAAAGACCAGAACACAATCTCTTAGCTGATCTCATCTCAAGAATTGGACCTAGTCCCTAATCTAATGCAGGAATACTAAGGGGAGGTAATGGGATGATGATGATGAATACGATGGGATGAAGGACGTGCCAGTTATGCTTTCTAAGAGTCAAGGCTTTCCAGCTTGACCTTGGAAAGCACATGGGGTTAGTGGAGAGCAACAAATCAATCCCATCATTCCCCTTTCATCCAATTCTGCCTTTCTATTGGTTTAGATTTAGAATCCCTGACTTTAGAAAATCTTCATTGTTCTATGTTTTACATCCACAGACCGAAGAGTATACCAATTTCAGTGTGATACTGCAAACAGTGCAGTGATGTAGTGGAAGAAATCAAAAAGAAAAGTAAGAAAAACTTTTTTGTTAATTGTTTTTGTTGTTTTTTTTGTTGTTTTTTTTTTGCACTGACACGCTCTCTATTGTTGCCGTATTAAGGAGAATATGTCTGTGGCAGGGATCCACGATACCTGAAAATATTTTCTGACATTGTGCATAAATGAAAGAATCATGTCACAATAATCTTAACCTGACAGGTTATTACTGTAAATGTACTGTCTTACTTTCCTTGGCATATCAACTTGATTTGCCTTGAGTATATAGTGCACCATGCAAATAAAGTCATCAAATTGCCATACGATGGATCTATATTTAAGTTTCTGCATGTTTAAAGGGATCCAACTTTCACTAGTCCTAGGCTTAAAAACAAAGGGGAAATATGTATTTTAGAAAGGCAAGATGAAAAGCAAACAATGGCCTTTAAAATGCAATTCATAAAGCAATAAGAGCAGTCAGTATAAAGTCCCATTAGGAGCATTGCAAGCCAGGCAGCGGCATGAACAGGGATGGCACAGAGAACTAGAGACAAAAAGTCCCTAATGTCTACACATTCTTATAAACCATATAATTTTATTGTGTTTAGGGATAATTTAGTTCAAAATGTATGTCATAAACATGTTTCATATGATTTATAAATGTGTACAACAATTTTATAATAACGCACACATTACAAACCAATGGGGTTTCAACAGTTAATGTGTTAAATAGTTCAAAAGCAGAAACCTTTGTAATGTTCAATGTTTGCTTCGTCAGCATATGTTCGGAAATTTTCTGTAACAATACAGGTGATACCTGATATTGACATGCACTTTATAAAACATCACCGGTCTGACACTAAATTAGACTTAACATTTCGTTTTTATAGTAGTCAGATTTGCCCAAAGGAGTTCCATCTTGTAAATGACAAAATGAAAGACATTAGTGACGGCAATTAAAAAGAAATCCCCACACTGTGCAGAGCAGACTTTCTCTGGATTAAATCGTCCGGATGGATTATTTCGCAGCTGAAAGTGTTCTTCCGGCATGGGAATAAATGGCAGGAAGACCCCTTGCATAAATGGTCAAATTTATGTTTCCAGGAATACTACTAAGTTACTCATGGTGTGAGCTACAAACCTTTTTTTTTGGTTTTAAAACACGGTTCCAATACACTGTATTGCACTGGGATACAAATCTGGCCCTACCCACCCTGGGTCTGTTCTGCAACATTGTATTCATGATATTTTTTTAAAATAGATAATCCAGACAAACGAAAACAGACTTTGCTAACTCCTCCAGCTTAGGCTTTAGCTATTGATATTGTCACACTTTAGTCAGACTTTTCTCCCAAAATTTGCTTCCCGAGTGGTTACAGATTTATTTGTGCTTGACATCATTGAAGAGTTACAAATTTTTAAAGTGAAGATTTTAAGCTAACTCAAAAAGGCCTTTCTTCTAGTTTTGTCACGGCCAACCACATTTATTTTTGTCTTTTTACATAAATAAACTGTGCCAGGAGTCTGAACAACCTGGGAAAGCACACATGACGTTACAATTTTTTAAGTTTCTGATTTAACCCATCCTCAATAAGTGAGTTAAAGCCAACTATTGTGGACTCCCTTACGGTGTCACCCTAAACACATCATGTCCTTGTATGATGCGATAGAAAAACTAAAAAGAAATCAGCTAAAATGTTAGATAAATAATTGAGGCGGTCCACAAACCTGGCTAATCTAATTTTCTTAAGCCTGAAGATTCCATCGTAATCCATTATTGCCATGATCCTGGAAGCTACACTAGGCTGTTTATCATCCATTTCTGCACCCAGTCTGATTCAACCACGCCCACCTGATTATCTGCCCATATATCCAAGACTGCTTCCCAGTCTAGCTGCCAGAGAATTATAAACTGCGTTTAAAGCGTTTCCAGCGCTGTTTTTTCATAATTTATGATCTAGTTATGTTTCTTGGATTTTCCTGTCTTGCCTCACTACTTCAGATTCAGTTTCTGAACCTGTTAGTTTTTCGGCTTTCTCTGTATCTACCCTTTTTCTGATTACGGACCATGAGTTCTGCCAAGACCCTGTATCTTTGTATTTTGTCTGCATTTTTGGATTTCTTAAAGGTTTGGATTTTTCAATAAATCCTATTTCATTTATCTGAGGTGTGTTGGTTGAAATTCTGGGTCCTTCTGCCAAGCCTTGACTCATAACATTTATAATAAAATAAAAAAGAGTCCGGCTCCATGCCTACTTAATGAACATGGACTGTGTGAACCGAACACAGAACAAGGGAAAAAAAAGATTTTGTAAAGATGCCTGTTAAATCTGGTAATCATTATCCACAGAAACAAAATCTTCCTGCTTGGACCAAAAGACAAATTAGAGAGAAGGAAGACATTATTCCAAAAGTACCATGACAATTTGGCTAAGGATTTGCAAAGTTATTCGGAGGCAAACGCCTGTGAACCACTGAAGATAGCATCTTCATTTAAAGGGCAAACCATGTTCTTTGACGGTTTACTGCAGGAGAAACTTGTGAATCTTATAAAAGAGATGGTATCATGGGTAAAGGACCTTACATGTGTAATATTTAAGCAGCTTGTAAAGACATTAGCTTAAGTTAAATAGAAATGGGTCTTCCAAATTAATAATAACCCTAAGCATACAATGAAAGTGGTTACAAAGTGGCTTAAGGACAACAAAGTTAATGTTGCTGAGTGTACACCACACAGCCCTGATCTGAGTTTCACAGAACATTTGTAGGCAAAGTAGAAAAGTTATATGTGCACAAAGGGGCCCGAAACTCTGTCAGGAATAATTCAAAATTGTGAGGACCTAGTGTAAACATACCCAAAATAATGACCACCAAATACTGGGGAAATGTATTTGTAAATGTAAAGGTTTTCAAATGTCCTTAATAATTTTACTCCTATCATTCTAGAATTTAGTGAACAGAAACAATTACAATTCTAACTAACCTTCAACGGGATAGAAAAAGTTTAGTCTTATTTAGTGTCACACAGTTGGAAAATAAAGCTACGTCTCTCTAAATTACTATAGTTAAGCATAAATATGGTACACATTTGTAAATCATTTTACATACAATTGCAGCAACACTAAGTTCAAATTTTGCTTTAGAACTTTGTGTGCCATCACTGTAATGGATTTACTTTTATATGCGTGAACATCTGATGTTCTCTTAAGTTTAGCATTGGCTTTTTCTCTTACTGTCCAGAGTGACCTCTAGAACAAACTTGCTGTCGGCTGGGAAGTTGTGACTCCAGTTGACGCTGGCGTCGTAACTGTTGGCATCCACTGTCAGATTCCATATTTCTCGCCGAGGGGCTACTACACAGGTAGGGGTAGGATCATGGGCAAAGCATTAAAGGTCGGAAACAAGGGGAAAACAGGGCTAAGTTTGCACAATCCAAAGAGGGGACCTTCTATACGTCTAAACAGGACCACACGGTGCTAACAGGGAGGAAGTACTGCTGGCTGATTTTGATTGTGTTAATTGACTCCAATTGCTAGCCCTTTTAGAACCATAACCCCTCCCCTTCTTTTATAGATCATATAATTTATTACATTACTTTTTTAGAGTTGATTTGGAGAGACAATAGTCTCTGTATGCTGTTGAAGCAATTTTTTTGGAGTTAAGATGAGAAGGGCACAGATACAACTTGCAAAATTGGAATAGCCAGTATGCTAAGTGTTTGGGGGTTTCTATTATAACTGACTGAGCTCTGTGTTCAAGCACTCATTACTTCAAGTAAAGTCAATATATATAAAACCACTCTATTTGTGATGTTTCTGTTCTGGCTGTTTTGAAAAAAATCATGAAAGAGAATAAACCTAAACAATGGAGCAGGGGTCATCACATAGTGCCCGCAGACATCAGAGTGCCCTCAAACGACATATAAAACTCTGAGGTATTCCAAAATTAGAAAAAATCTTTAATGATTAGGGTATGTAATTAAAAATAAACTGTGCGTATCAATTTGGTAGCTTTTCAAATCATCTGGTGCTCATGAAGTAGATCTCAGTTGCCAAAATGATGGTGACTCCTTCAGTGGAGGATTAGGCTGTAGTAAACTTCATATTTCTACTGTCTTGGCTTTTCATTACATCGTTATCATTTTAAGTTGGTTCCAGCTTTCCCACATATCATGTTAGTACCTATTAGTAACAACCATATGTACTCTTAAAATGAAGGTATAGTCTGAAAAGGGCTACTGCATTTATCCAGTTATAAAACACAATCTTCCAGCATACTCCATAATGTGGATAAATAGAGAGGGGCCTCTGTTACAGTTACTGTTATCAAATGCAAAAACAATTATCCTCAATCCCTATAGGAACAGAAAGAACAGTTTCACAGGGAAAAATTGGGATTCTCACCCACTGACCAGGAAAACAGTTGATGGCTACATACCAAAATTGTATCAAGATACATCTGCAGATGTATCAAGATGGAGTCCTGATATAGTTTCCTGTTTTTTCAGGTGGGAGAAGGCAACCATTCTGATTTTTTATATCTATAAAGTGGGATTCAGTGAAAGCCAATAAGAACTACAATGAAATACCATGTACCCAAGACATTCTGATCAACTCGCTTGGTGGTGACCAGTACAGGAATTGTGGTGGTTGTAGGTGCCTCAGTGGTAGTAGTAGAAGTGGTAATGGGAAGAGGGGTAGTAGTTGTATTACTACTTGTTGTAGGAGGAATGGTAGTTGGAAGAGGAGGATGTAGAGGAGTAGGAGTGGGAGAGAAAACAGAAGACAGGGTGGCGTCCTTAACCTCAACTACAGGAATGGAAGAAGGAGAGAACAAAGGGTTAAACACAAAGCAGTGTGGACATCACACAAGACTTCCCTAAAAAGTCTAAAATGTTCAAATAGAAGACAGCTATTTCTTTGGGGATTTTTTTAATTCTATTTCTCCGTTGTCCAGTTCCCTTCTAGTATGTGTGTTATGTCTTTATTTCTTGTCTTCAGAACCCAAAATCTTTTATGTGCTTTCCTCCTCCTTGAAAACACCACATTCAAAGGATCTATCCAACATATCATCAAGTTCAGCACAAATATGTTCAGACGTACAGAAGCAGGGAAAAATCTTGCATGCTATGATTAAAGTCAAAAGACTCACTAAATGCCTGAGTGTTGCTGCCATCAAGTGGTAAAATCCTTGTAATACAACATGTGGCTCTTCTAGTCAATAAGATAGTGTGTCTTTTAGGAGCTATGGTTGAAATAATATTGTCATAAATACTATATTGCGGTTTTCCTTACTTTCTTATAAGAGGTCAAAATATTTTTTTATTTTTTTGGTGTTAATTTTGCTTCAAAATCTTAAAAGACAAACAAGTCAGAGTTTTGATGATGAGAAAGGTAGTATTAAAAAGAGTAGGAATGTAAACAATAAGTACATCAACATTTATTTTTTGTATATAGACAGTTAAAATAGATTTCCAAAAGTATTCAGTTTTCTGTCATCACACATAATCTTAAAAGAATACACTTGTGGCCACTGAACTGATTGCAACCCATGATTTCTCTGATTTGCAGCGGTGCGCCAATAATTTTGGCAAAACTGTGTAAGTTATTTAAATTTCAAATGTAGAATGTTGTCAGTCGGAATACATTTTAAGGGATCTTCCTTGGAAACCTCCTAAATAATATGAATCGTTGACTGTTAACCATTTGTGTTTAGAAGCATAAGAAGGAGGTAATTTTGTGATGTAGTATTGCAGGTAAGGCAGGTATTTTACAAGGTTACAAGGTATTTTACAATTTACAAGTTGTAAATGAGAAAAATTAGTATTTATATCTTTTTCAGTTTTCTGATATGACACAAAGTTTTGAGAACAAAATATATTGATCTGGAATTTTTCAAACAAACATTTTAGGTTGCATTCGTTTTGTTCCCCTGAACACAATGATTTTCTTTTGAGGTGGACAGGCTAATATGAGGCTGGAAACCAGCTTAAGCCTGATTCCTTCTACATGTACAGTCTGATAGCGGATAGAAGTTAAAATCTGAAAAGTAAAGCCAGTAAAAACAAAGAACACCTCAAAAATGAAACACTTAAACCTTACAGAGCATGCCATGTCATGTCTTTCATGCATGTCCTTAAGACATAATTTATTAATTTCCCAGCAATCTTAATGCTCAGTGGCTTGGATCATTTCAGGAATAGGGCTTCATGCTACCTTGTCACAGCCAGAAGGGACAAGCGATTCACGCAATAGTGGTTAGCCATTCAGACAACATTATTACAAATGTGCAAAAGCTCAAAACCATGAAAATTAAGCAAATGGATGAATAAAATATGAGTTGTCTTTCCCAGCATTCGCTATAACTTGCGTACTTGAAAAGGACATTATCCCAGTTGTGTTTTGAGAAACAGCAGCATCCATTTTCTATTGTAGGTACAAAAGCACAGTACAATTAAAACCTTTTAGCAGCTCCTTAAAATTGAGTGTCAAAGCAGAACACGAGAAACTGTGATGCAGTGACGCTGCATAGCAAAAGTGCATGATTAGGTGCCAATGTTTCAGGAACTAGGAAGTGTAATATAAGCATAGGCATAAATACACTAAAAACAGTAATGGAACGAATATAAGATGATACAAGATAAAATCATGAAATGCAACCAAAAAGCACTTCATGCCTGTTGAGTCCCTTGGAGCACACACCAGCAGCAGTGGATCAACAGCAGCTTTTAACAAAGTGGAAGGATGATAAGATAAAGACAGGCAGTAGCATTATGCGCATCACGTCCTCTCATACATAGTAACAAGTGCTTCAATCTCCTTCTCATAAATATGCTTTTAATTAATTTGCCTATGTATAATGTGCTTTTGATCATTACATTGCATTGTTGCTATTCTTGAACTTAACAATTACACAAATCCCAAACCATTGGTCTAAGTATGTGAATATCTTGAACACCAATGGACTTTTGGGAATATCTTAAGAAATACAATTAAACCTCCTGGCCTTACATTTAACAGGCCTCAACTAAAATTGTTTCTTTAACTCATTTCACGAAAGATTCAATTCATTCTCATGTTGGTATTAAAAGCAATCAAATAATGTCTGCATTAAGTCAGGGTGATGTAGTATCAAAAACCTTGCAGGAAAGGATAGATAAGGGATATAACAGTGACTGCACTGCTGCTGTTGTTAGATGCACAGATAAAACAAACGTCAGTGTCGGACAGCAATGGTCAATGAGACTATGCTTTTTGTTCCCCATTACCTACATCTGTAGCATCAGTAAAGTTTTCTGTCAGCAAAAAGAACAGAGACACAGAAGACAAAGGAAAGCAGTAGGTAAGATAGCAAGAAACAACAACAAAACAGCATGGTTTCAAATAAGTCACTGGTATCTACTAAAGAGGTGCAGAGTTGTGAACCTTTTAGCCAACAGACTTCGTAAAGGTGATTGAGAGCAAGACTCTCAGCAGATAACAAGAAGGCCAATAACAGATATTCTTTGTCATTTGCTTGAGCATTCTATCTCTCTCCCTATTGTGGAACACATTTGTTGGACAAGATAGCATCTTTTTGAACTTCTACATTTAAATTAATTAACAATCCCAAACAGACTGTGAACTTCTTTGTTTTTGAAATAAAACTTGTATTATGCACACTGCTCTTTCTCATAAAAGATGCAACACGACTACTTACAACAGCCAGGAAAGAAAACTGTGAATATTTCTGTCATATTTTAAATGTCAAAACCAAACATTGAGATTGTTGAATCACTAGTATCACTTTTCAGATAGATAGTCATAACATATCTACAAATGTACAGAGGTAATTTAATTGAAGTAATTTAATTTCCCTTTGGGATGAATAAAGCTTTTTTTGTAATAATTAAAAATTATTTTGAAAATACTAGCACTTAAGAATTTCAGCCTGATTATTCAATAATAACTGCAACAGCTAGGTTGAAAACAAATGAGTATGTAAAAACCATTACACCCACCTGTGCAGATATTGAGTGATTGGTTCTCATCCCAAGTCAAACAAGTTACGACAATTATTTTCTGAAAATTAACCATCTCTCATTTTCATGACTATTAGACAGTGTACTATGAGTTTAAGTAATGATATTAGATCACTGCTGCAGTGTTTTTTGTTTTTGTTGGATTGATTTTGGGTCTGATGCAACATTTTCATAACCTATGCAGATTTAAGACTAGCCGAGTCCTGAAGTGAATCTGATACAAGGGGAGCAAAAGATTAGAGTAGAGAATATTTTAAGCCAATAGTTTACTGGCCAAACTTTATAGATAACAAGTGTTGGTCCATAGAGTCAATGTAACTACTTTTTCTTTTTTATATACAAAATAGTATGCCTCACCTTCATTTGTAAAGGGGGGCGATTCTTCAGCATAGACCTCTCCTGCTCCCACCTTTGTACGCGCTGAAAGATTGAACTTGTAGCGTGCAGATCTGTCCGGAAGCCGGAGTATAAATTGTGTCACATTTGGTAGGAAAGTCTCAACATCCTGGGGACCTAATCTGGAACCATTAACTGGACACAAGCACAGAACATGAATAAAAGTTGCAGTGATTGTAATTGTTCAAGAAGGATTATTTCTTTACACCAGTAAATATGAACATAGTGACAGCATTTTGTAAATTACGGTATGGTAAAATTAGCCGACAGTCCTTTATTTTAGAGCACATCAGCCTATGTGATAAATCAGTATGAGGTACTGCATGACTGTAAAGTGAAAGGAAAATGATAGGGTGTCTGTGAACAACATGTTTATGTTTTGATTTTTAAAGAACACTGGTAAACAACAGAATCATAGAGACCAAAAAAGTCGTGGAAAGTTGAATTTGGTTTGTCTGTTTCTTTTCGGCTTGTGGCAAAGTCCACGACTTTCTTGGTCTTCATGATTCTGTTGTTTACCAGTGTTCTTTAACAAAAAACTGAGGCCAGAAACACAACAACTGCATTTAGACTGAGATTTCAGAAAGGTTATCTCTATGTATAAATATGTTTTGGAAGCAGTTTCTTTGATTGGGTTTTATTTAGAGGTATTAGTATTGGGAGTGGCAAATTCCAATGTTTGCAACACGTGCTTGTTTTTTATACCGACAAAACAAAAATGTTTAAGACAGCCTAATCTGGTTGAGGAGGAACTCAGTCTAGACAGACGTTTCTCCTTTGCTCTACCTTCTTCATGTCTCCCTCTATAGGGGTTAGGTTATGTAAGTAATTTCTATAGTTATGCTGCTATAGACTTAGACCACTGACCACTTCTCACTCTGCTACATTCTTCCCCTGTCCAATCTGCTTTAGTTACCATTATTTCAACCTTGTTAACCTTTCGTTTTTTCTTAGTGTTCTTGAGATGCTGCCAGCGTCGTTTTACAACTGCTGCTATAAACTCTCTTTTTTTGCAGTATCCTCTGCATCTATTTGAGGCTTCTGACTCTATAAACCCCCAGTCGGTCGTGGCAGACGGCTGCTTGTACTGAGCCTGGTTCTACTGGAGGTTTCTTCCTGTTAAATGGGAGTTTTTCCTCTCCACTGTCGCTACATGCATGCTCAGAATGAGGAATTGCTGTAAAGTCAATGACAACACAAGCCATTGTTTTGGTCTGCTGATTTCGGAGGAGTGAATGCTGCAAGACTCAATGCAATCTGCAGCAGTATCCTTATATTGGAAACCTTTTCAAACTGATTTGTAATGATGTATGTATGATTTGAATCGATTTTATTGTAAAGTGTCTTGAGACGACATCTGTTGTAAATTGGCGCTATATAAACTGATTCTTTAATAAAGTTGAGGAAGTCACCTCTATGGTATAAGAGTTGGTAGCCAATTAGGATTCCATTAGGTTCTGAAGGTTTTCCCCATTCCAAATAGAGTGTGTCCAAACTTCTGCGGTTAATTCTGAAAAACCTTGGCACATCGGGTACTGCAAACATTTCAAGACAAAAGAAATAAACATTAGAACAACAGTACAGACAAATAAAATATATATATGACAGGAAAAACTAGTTCCCTTACAAAATACTGGACTAGTTCTGAAAATACTAAATGGCTCTAACAAAATTCTCAACTTTTAAAACTGTGCTTTCCAGCCATGGTCTTTTGGAGACAATGTGATTGTTATGTACCACAGCTTCAGAACAGCTGATTTAGATGAAAAATATCTAAAGTTTGCTGTCAATTTATACAAAAGTTATTTTTTTACCATCAATATTAAGGTGTTTGAAGGAGCAAAACATAATTAACTCAAAGAAATGTAAACTTCTATTTTCAGTTTTACAAAAATGCATTTAATACTATAAAGAATTATACCTTTATTCAGCCAAAAAAAGTGTTCAACTTTGAAATGAGAATTTATACCTTTTTGAATATACTGACTATCTTTTATTAAAAAAGAAAAATAGAAGACTCAGTAGACTCATCAAGTCTTCAAGCCCATAGGGAGTGACAATGGGTTACATCCTATTTCATCACCTTCCAGTAGAGGTATACTAGATGCTGCTATGTATTCACATGTATCACATAAACCCAATACAAGGATTGTAACACAACTACTTAAACATGAACATAGGTATAGTAAGGCTAAAAATAAATAAATAAAACAAATAAGTATTTCTACATTATAATTAGGGCAGATTTTTAAGAAGTTTAAACACAGTTTATTTAGCGCCTACCTTGCACCCTTTAAATGAGTTGTTTAATTTAAACCTCTGCATCTACACCAATGTGGGAGGCAGTTAAAATACTCCTCTCCCTGAAAAAAGGGTAACAAGCAGCTGTTCCAGTACAAAACTCCCTATTGTCTTTAATTTGGTAGATGAATGCAAGCCTCTTTGTGTGAATGACACACGGTAGAGCAAAGCCAAATAGAGAACATATACTGGGATGATATAATCTTAATAAGGTCTGGCATTATGCTAATGTTTTCTTAGAAAACATAACTTGTTCTTGCGTGTAATTTGTTGTTAGGTGTGTCCTCACCATCTTCCTCGGTGGTAATTTCCACACTGTTGCTCGGTAGACTCTCAAAGCGACTGTTTGCCACAACCATAAACATCTTATATTTAGAGTAGGGTACCAAGTCTTTGAGAATGCCAGATGGTTCTGGCACCGTTGTGTAGAAACCAGTGGTCTTCTTCTCCTTACTCACCACCAGGCCTGGTACCAGACTGGACTCACGCCAGTAGTATAACTGTGAATTATACAATGAGAGGGTAAGATGAAAATAGAGTGAGAATAGTGAGTTCTCAATTTAAAATTTTTAGAATTCTCACTCTGTACTCCTTGAACTCCCCTAGGACTGAGTTAAGATCAACGGGCTTCCAATGGATGTTTGCTCTGGTGCTGCTGACCTTAGACACACGCAGCTCAGTGGGTGGATCTGTAGGCTCTGGAACCCGAAGAATAAGCATGTTTATTTAAATGTTTTCTTTACAAAATTTCTATATACATATTGTTTTTGAATTTCCTTTCTATACTCACTATCCTCTCCAGAAAATCCAATGACAGTATTGGATTCAGGTCCTGATCCTAAATCATTTCTCGCCTGGATTTTTATCTCATAAGGCACATATGTTTCGGTTGGATGAACAACATATTTGGTTTGGAATGTGGTCACATTGGTCCAGTCATCCCCAGAATCTTTTCTTCTCCACCAAACATTGTACTGCAAGTTTGGACCATTTCTTTCTAGATCGCGCAGTGGCTAGAGACACAAACAAAAGTCAGGTTTAAGGTTTGAGGATTTGAAAAATGTTTATGTGACCAAAAAGAAACCGAAAAAGCAAGGAGGGGAAATAATTATTATTAGCATCGTAATAAGGTGAAGGGGTTATAAGGTTGCGCCAAAGTACGTGAAAAAAAAGCATTTAAATATTTATAGTTTCACCAAAAAATACAAAACTAGATTTACAATTCCGACTTCAACTACTGTTTAAATTATATCTACCTGCAAATAAGTAAGCATAATTGTAATGCTGAATGTTTTTAGTGCTTTAGTATTTAAGTATTATTTAATTACAATGGTTTAAAATTGACCATTTATTATTTCGGATTTCTCCAGATAATTAGTGGTTCTTATGCGGACACTTAAATGTTATCAAAATGGTGTTTATGCAAGCAGAGCCTCTAATTTGTAAGCCTCATCCAAGCACACCAACAAACCTCCATAGGAGTAGCCAAACCAGTGACACCACAGCCCCAACAAAAGATGATTATTTTCAAACACTGTAGTCTGTCAAAGGATTTTGCACACCTTCAACTAATTTTAAATGGGTTTAAGTGATTTGGTAGATAAGTTTGTATATGTTACAGATATATGTTTTGTTTATTCTGATATATGAAAGTAAATCTGTAAACTTTTATTTATTCTTAACTATAATTAATAAATCATTAATGAAAATTAAGAAATCTATAAACTGGAACGGTTGTGTTCCTGTTCCACTACAAGATTGAGTTTTCATATGTAACCCCATAGAGAAACCTGGATGTCTTCATATATTTAAATAACCATTGACTTTATATCTTGAGTGATGTGTTTCCTGAACTCTATATTATTACTACTTTACCATGGTTTGGCATTTGGTTAGTACTATAAGTAGGAACCTTACCTCCCAGGTGATTTCCATATTATCCTTTTTAGAGCCCCATCCGCGTAAATCTCTGGGAATGGCATCTGGGACTGGATATCAAAAAAGGGGTTGATTTACATCACATAAAATAACGCATATCAATACAGAAGAATAAAAAATAAAAAAAAATTCTTAAATAAAAATGTAATTCTATTTATATTTTTTTGTATACATTTTTCTGTTTTTAAGTCTTTTACAAGATCCCATTCATGATCTGATTATCTTTTTCGTGCACTGCAAGCATCTGTGTCACCAAAAACAAATTCCTTGTATGTGTGAGCATACTTGGCCAATAAAGCCTGATTCTGATTCTGATTTAAAGTCAAACTCTCAGTCAAGCTCTGGTAGCATACTTACTAATAATATCTACAGCACAGTCCATGCAAACTGGGACCCACAGTGAAGATATGTAATATATTATATATGGGACAGAAGAGGCATGCTACAAGCACATACTGTAACAGTTAACATGTATATATTATCTTATATTTAGTTCTATCAAGTCAATTTTTGGTGCACTTATCCAAGAGAACTGCTTGGATTCCAAACCAGGAGCAGACCAGGTCACAGGACACTTTGCTAAGGAGTAGGTCCAATCAGCATAATCAACGCATTAATCCTGATGAACCTAGCTTTAAGAAAATCAGATATGTTCTGCCTGTATATTAAACTGAACTTTAGGAAGTGTTAACTAACTAGGATCAATCCACATGTATGTGGACTTGAATTGAAATAACTTTCCTCTGAAGGGCCTTCAGATGAGATTTGATGATAGTCTTTAAAAATGTAAAATGTAAAATCTGTTTCATTACATCAAATATAGGGTATAAGCTTCTTTTAATTAGTGTATCATTTTTTTTTTTTTTTTTGTTATTTGAACTCGAGTGACAGTTGTTTTTTGTCTACTTTATACATATCTCGATGGCCCATAAGAAAGAAAGGTTATTAACCACTGTCCTACTTCCTGTTTGACAGTTCCAAATCGTTATAAATGGTGTAAATATAGCTCTAGCTGTAGATACGAGCAAGTAGCGGTTTTCTTGTATTCATTTTATTTTAAATAAGCTTGATGCCACTTACGTGCCCCGGTGGTTTTGTATCGAGGTGATGGTCGACTAGGTAGACTGCGACCCACTGAGTTAATGGCAATGACCCTGAACTGATAATTAACATAGGGGGCAAGCTGTAGTATGACAGAGTTAAGGTCTCCTGGGAAAGAGGACAGGTCTTGCCAACTGCCTGGCTCCCAGCGATCCTCCTCAAACTGGATCAAGAACTCTGCAGAAATCCCAATAGGCTTTAGAAGAACAAAATGATGTAATGATAACGCAGTTAAAATATAGAGTCTTTTGAGGATTAGCTGGCTTTACTGAGGTGTACTGCCTCTCTGGTTGTATGACTTACTTCCAGTGAGCGTTAGAAAAGGCTAAACCATAACAACAATAAGTACACAATGCGAGAAATTACCTGTAATAGGGCTCCTGTGGTCGTACCCAGGAATCCAGGTCAGGCGAACGCTGCGGACTGCTGCATCTGACAAATCCAGATCCATCGGTGGGTCTGGGTGGTCTGCAGAGTAAAAGAGAATAACACAGCTGTTAATATACAAGACATAGATAAGCGCACAGTTTTGACCACAACACATCATATATATATATATTCTTTTCTCGAGAGACCAACAACAATTTGTGCATACTTCTGCAGTAAAAAGGAGAATCATGCATGAACATTTTTGGAAAATTTGTTATCAATCTGCTTTCATCACAATTGAAAGAACAACAATTTATCATGAACAGGAAGGAACCCAGCAGACAGGTCAGGGAGAAGGTTGTGGGGAAGTCAAGCAGGGTTAATTTATAAAATAATATCCCAAGCTTTCAACATCTCACAGGGATCTGTGCAATCCATCATCTGCAAAACTAACATGACACAGATGTCCATCTGAACTAACAAGCTGGGCCAGAGAGCATTGCTCAGGAACCAGGTAAGGGGCCTAAAATAACTCTGGAGGAGCTGTAGGGACGTATAGTTCAGGAGGGAGCATCTGTCGGCAAGACAACTCTTCTTTATAATGTTGAAAGAAGGCATGATCAGTCTGTTTTTAAGTTTTTAGAAGCCATATAGGGACACAAAAAATATGGGGAAGAAATGTTTTGGTAAAGTGAAACTGAATCTTTCACCCTTAGCCCACAAATACTAATACTAATAATGTTTTGGAAAACTAATAAAGTATATCCTGGTAAAACATAATGTCTGATATGGAAATGAGTGGGGAGAATATGAGGGTGGTTTTCCTTTGTTGAAATAGGGAAATCATTTAGCTAATGGGATATATGATGAACCTAGTGTGTTAGAAATTTTTCATTTGCACAGATGCTCCTCAAACGCTCAGACTGAGTGGATTATTTTGTAAAGACAAATTGTCAACAAATCTATTTGAGACAAAAATGTATATTTGTTTGCAAAAACTTTGGAAACCGTGACTTGTTTCCTTTCTACCTCACAAGTATGCTCTAATTTGTGTTGGTCTGAAACGTTATAATCTCAAATGATAAGGTGGTATTGTGACAGAACGTAAAAACGCAAAAATCATATGTTTTACATGTGGGGATAGAAATAAAAAGGGTAAGAAGATAATAAGGCAACAAAACCAGCAAAAAGCAAAGAGAAAAATACATAAAAGAGCTTCCAGCTGAGCCATGTGTTACCTGGCAAGGCACTAAAGACTGAGGGGTTGAGAGAGGCGTCCTCTGTGGGGCAGGGTAAGCGGGGAAGGGGTGGGTATAAAAGTTAGATTAGTTATGTTAGTCTACAAGTCATAAAAAAGCAAGGGAGAACGACTGTGAAAATATCTTTTCAGTATCATTGGAACTTACTTGTTCGTCCGTCCTTATAAAGACACTTATTCATTAAAAGATAATAAAATGTAAAAAAACTTGTACCTTGAGAAATGTGGTGCTCTTGTGGTCACAGCTGTCTCAGAATAACAAACAGGTATTTTTTTGTTTCTGCCTTAAACTAATTAAATTTTTTTGTTACAAATTACAAAAATGAAACTCCAATAAGTTTTTTAAATTTTGCTCATTCCTTTATGAAACCCAAGAAGAGAAACAGCTTGTTTTATGTTCAAATATTTACAATAGCTTCTTGTTTCTAAACGGAAAATTACAAAAAGATACACTGTTTTTACATGAATCCTACTATTTTATATTTTTGATTTTAGGCTGTCACTTGCAAATGGAAAGGATGACTGATACATGGATGCCATCGTTAAGCACAATATTAAAAGAAGTACTTATTTCATATCCATACTGCACAAACCCATTATGCTTGTTGACCCACTTAGTTTCAGTGAGATTTCAGAGATCACTGTACTTTCCTGGTTGGATTAAGAAATCCCTGTGTTGATTTCATGGTTAGACTATGAATATCGCACATTAAATCTCTATGCAGATTTTTCTTTATTCGGTTCTAGCTTCCAGATATTTCTAATTAAAATAACTCTTATAGGGGTTGTGTTTATTTCACATAGAGTTGAACTTAAATGTTCACAAACACCAACTTAAAACGCACATCCGGAAAAAAAAAAAAGTAGGGAAATGTTCTATGCAGAAATCTGCATACAGATTTAATGTGGAAGGTCAAAGTCAAAGACTAGTCTTGCTTGAGATCAGTTAGAATTATTTTATTTGCTACAGACCACAATAATGATAGAGAAAATATGTAAGTAAACTTCTGGGTACACCCGACAGATCAGATTATTACTTGCAACACTTTTCTATAAACTAGTGTACCTAGGACAGTGAGACGGGCTGAGGCTGAGTCCTGGTCTATCTCCGATTTTACAGTACAGGTGTACATTCCCTCATCATCCTCATTGACAGAAGAGATAGTTAAAGACTCTTCATCCTTCTTGAGCCTGGAACACAGACAATAATATGGTGGTTAAGAAACATAATGTTTTTTTTTCTAATGATTTAATATTTAGAAGGAAAATGCATTTTGGGATTATGCAATAAAGTTGAAAAGTTTTCATTGGAGGCATTGCGATGGTGTGATGTTAGTAAATAAAATCACACCTTTCACAGACTTACACACACACATGCGAAGTGGTCAAAACAAGAGCACTTTAAGTAAATGCAGGTGGGAATAAATTGTCTTTACTTAAGGAGTTAGTGCAATGTCGGGAATGACAGAGCGGTAAAGTCAGCAACACAACAAAAGCTATTATTATCTACTGTCTCTGCCTGCTGGTTCAGGAGAGTGAATGTTGTAAGTCAAAGACTCGAGGGAATATGCTGGGCTCCCTTAAATAATTTTTTTTTTTAAAGTTAAATAATTTCAACAATAAACTAAACTCAATGCACTGTTTGATCAGATGGAATGAATATATGATTTGTTGTAAATTATTTTTCTTGCAAAGTGCCTTGTGGTTACAAGAAAAACTGCTGAAATGAAATGTGTCTAACTCATTTTGAAGGTTCTTGTTTTTATTTCATATATTGATTGATTGATTGATTGATTGATTGATTGATTGATTGATTGATTGATTGATTGGTTGATTGATTGATCACGTTTACAGTATGAAACAGTAAATCTTCAGAAATTACCTTAAACCCACTGGACACTAGTGAGCATTGGTTAAACGTCCATTCCAATAAATGACATCAAAGATTTAATGACAACAGTGAGCTATTTGGCAGAGAGAATTAGTCAAATTTTTCATGGGCACAACCCATATACTGAACTCTGTGAATTCCATAGTAATGGTGCCCAACTTTATAAACTGACTTTCAGATTTATTGACTAACCGAAGACACAAAATGATGGCCGAACACAAAGGGTGAAATCTTGCTAAATGTTCTAACTATCAAAACACTTGTAAAAATGTGCCTTAATGGAAAAAAACAAAAACATTTGGTCATACCTCCATCCCAGATACAGGGGCTGCCCATCCTTGGTCCAGGTAACCTTGATGGGCAGACTGGAATCTGAAACCACCTTACAGGGGAAGCTAGCTGTAGAGCCCCTCACAGCGGACTGATGCGTAGGAGCTTGAATTATCTTGGTTGGCTCTAAATCAGAGTTAAGATGACAGAAAAAAATAGAAATCAGCCCACAGACACAATCACTTAGTAAAGCTAAATATTTGGAGGCCTTTAAGCAACTTCATCAACCCATTCCTGTATGATAATCTGTTTACTAAAAAACATCCTCCCACTCTTTCTACTCCGGCTCCTTCTCATTTGGGGATCAAGGAGCAGTTAAAAACTGGTTTAGAAATTCACTCCCAGTAACTTCTCCACCTCCAACAGAAAAGGAATACCTTAAATCTGAAAATAATACCTACAACCAAGTGAAAAAAACAAAGTTCTAAAGTTATACTGTGTTTTTATGGCCAACTACCCTCAGTAACAAAAAATAGGATGAGGATTAGAAGTTGCAAATGTATCCGTATAAAAAACAATCACTCATTCTGCAAGTTTAAATTAATGTAGAGCTGCTACAGTAATGCATTAAACTAGCCATCTTTTCAAACTCTCTTCCTTGTCTGTTTTTGATTTGAGTCTTGAAAGTTGGAATCATTTTTACCAACCTATTAAACACAAGTGTTAATGATTTTCTGATGGGGTGGCAAACTTCCTATTTAAAAATTTTCTCTGAGATTGTTGAATTGTATTAGGCTTGGAATGTATAAAGGAATACTTAAAGAAAATGCAAAGAACCGTTTGACATAAACTCAAAGAGCAGGCTATTTGGCACAGGGAAAGAAATTTATTTGTTAAAAAAATCATGAAATTATACACAATATAGTCGTAACAAAGTGTTAAACTCCACCAAAGCTGAAGTGTCATGTCACCCCGTTCCCACAGCAGGTTGCAGTGTTCGGAAGAAAACAGCTGGTATTGTAATGGTCCTTCATGAGATCAGATAGTGATTGAGTAAGGAGTCCACACATAACTCAGTTGATGTGAAGCATTATCTGACCTTTGACTTCCAGTTGGACCTGGTTCTCGGCCTTGCCCAACATGTTGTTAGCCACACAGGTGTAGATGCCCTCATCCTCCTTTCGAGCCTGCTTTATCTCCAAGGTACCATTGATGTATACCATGTAATGACCACCATCCAACTTACTTCCCTGGCCATTCTTAAACCTTAGGAATTAAAGATTAGCTTTGGTTAAAGAAATCCCTTAAAAGTACATCGATGCTAACTCCTCCAAACTAGCTTTATTTGTAGCGCACTTTAAGTTACCACATAAAAGGCCTTTCACAGACACTAAACATAAATTACTAGAATAATACTAAAATAACTGCAATGCAATAAATCGGCCAGATACGACCTTATATGCCCTTCCACAACGCCAAAATCATGGTCGCTTCTAAATGTACATTTTGTGTAGCAGGCACTATAAAGAGCAGCTGATCCATTGACCTCAGAGAGCAGTAGGACTTACAGAGCAGCGCAACTAACGTTATTATAGTCAGCTTAACAATTTTAAAATGTTATTAACAGTAAAAAGGATGATTTTGTGTTTTACATAAAGAAATGTACAAAAAAAGATGTAGTGAAAAATATGAAAGTATGAAGAGTTCTCACCAGCGTAAATCGGGCAAGGGGGAGCCAAAGAAAGGGCAGTTCAGAAATGTGCGGTTGTTTACAATGACTTTGATTAACTGATTTTTGGGTCCCAACATCCTTGGAGGCATGTCTGTAACAAGAGAGACGAAATGTAACATCTCCATAAAAGACCAACGATTACGAATGATTACAAGGGGTGTGGATGACTTGAAAATTTTGTGCTTTCGAGAGGTTTTACAAATAAAATGCTTCTAAAAAAGAAATGTATTGGAGTAATATGTTGCTTTCCTAAACTCTTTGAATTAATTGAGTTTACTTCTAATGACCAGAATCAAAAATATTTATCCCAAAAAGGAAAATAAATGTAACCAACATCATCCAAGTATCTTCAGAGTTGTTGTGCATAGTCATTGGTGTGAGCAGAAAAGATCTAAAGTAGCCGTTAATCTTGAAATTAATCTGAAGAGGCCTCTGACTCAAAACTTTGTCATTATGACTGTTATGTCATGTTATTAGCTCAGTTTCCTGGCAATAGAGACATTATTTAACAGTAACTTATCCTGAAACACACCATCAAATATGGATAAGCATAGCTAAGCCAGTTTATTTTCTTTTCCACTTATCTTCAAATCTCTATCTGGCCGTATGGCTAATAAAGCCAAGATAGATCTTGGAGCCTGTGAGGTTTAAATGTTGTGATTATAATTATGAATATTATGAACAGCTACTTCTGTTCTTTTGCTTTTTTTTTAAAAGAGCAAAATAGCCATTTACACGACATAGACTGCATCAATTTAGACACCATCTTACCATTCTCAAATTATGTTAAACTTTCTTTGAGAACATCAGCTAAGAGTATAAAAATTACTTAAATATTTGGTACTTAAAATATAAAAAAAGACTCCTTTTTTTTTATATGATAGAGCCTTTTTTGTTAAAGTATATATCCCATGTAGCAGGAAAAAATCAGATATATTACGTAAGGCTCGGACAATCTGAAAGTTTAGAAATTTTATATCAAGTAAACCTGGAGGCATCACATAATTATCTGGCCTATTAGTAATTTTCTGAACATTTGAAAATTATTTCTTGAAGAAAAAAATGTCATGCTTCAATATTTGTAATTCTTACTGCTCTGCTTAAAGTTGGCCCTCCTCACCCCAACCCCATGTCTCACCGAGAACACTGACAAAGGCATTGGCCAGCAGGTAGCCGTGCTGATTAGAGGCGTTGCACTGATAGACCCCACTGCTTCCAATCTGCACCGCACGAAAGAGAATCGTGTCACCAAGTACATCTCTGTTTGGGCTTGGCGGAGATTCTGTACTCACAAAAAAACAGACGAATAAAGAGAAAATAAAGAGAATTAGCTATAAAGGTAATTAAAATGACATAGAAATGTTTATTACACAGCCAAGAACTTTCTTAAGGTTGTAACGTGTTTATCGGTTCTTCCATTATTCGCCTAATTCATGCATTGTAGCATAGGAGTCCTGTCCATCTCCAGTTATCAGAACAAGAATATTGTAAATAGTGCATATGAGATTTCGGCATAATAAGGGTTTGATTTGTGAATTAAATAAAAGGATAAAATATTTACTGTCACTGCTTTGGGTTTAGACTCACAATGCTTGGCTTGGACATGACATTTTAGATCTTCCTACTAAGTTTCTAAACCAAAATCAAACACTATCCCTTAAAATCTAATGTCCTGCCAATTAAATTGCATATTTTATCCAATACACCTGAATCAAACAACTAAATTACCTTTTCAGCATGACATCAAGTTTGGCAATAGGCTGGTAATAAGCCAGGTGTGTTGGAGCGGGATACAGATATAATAATGGTTATCATGGCTGAACAGCTCCAATTTCATTTGATATTTTATGCTTAGCCTTAAAATATGGTTCAGTTAACCTATTAGAATTTTCCAAAGTGATGTCACCTAAACTTTCTCTCATGGTCTAAAAAGAAAGAGTTTTTTTTAGGACATTCATAAAGAAATCTCTGACATATTCTTCGTCTCATTATTATGGGATCAATAGCTTTGTAATTTTAAATGAACTAAAACAAGATAGGTTTAGTCTGATTATACTTCGGACAGGAAAAGAAAAAAAGTATGTGTTGTTCCTTATGAGTATGTAAATGTCTGGTTGCAACCATTTGATAAGAGAATGGTAATGAGATCACTGATTGGCCATGTAAGGAATATTCCATTAATAAGAGCATGCATTCCATTGGGGCTTCTTTGTCAGATAAAAATTATAACTTAAAAAAAAACAATAAGTTGTTAATGGAAAATCCTTATACCTTACAAAAAAGGGTTTCAGACATCTATTTGTTAGTAATTAATCTATGTAATGTGTTTCATCATTTGCAAAGGTTCTTGAAATAATAACATTTATTGAATATGATTTTAACATTGACTTTATACCAGGTTATACAACTTCCCATTAAGAAATTCTCAATATGTGTCACATAGATCCACCTTATAATTGCTGGACAAATCAGTAAACCACTTTTGAAGCACAGATATGAAAACTTATGAATATAAATATTTGGGACATTTTACACTGAAATTAAATCTAAATCCTGAACCTCTAGACTTTAAAATGAACATCATCATTTACCACTAAACATTCAACAAGAGAAGTAAATGTACTTTAAACATGTGCACTATAGTTTCAAGTGTTAGGGTTGGTATTCCCCCTCTGGATAGAAGAATGCACATGGGACCATTTTTTCTTTAAATGTATAAAATACAGGCTTTGTTTGAATAAAAATAAATAAAATGTGTCAGACGCCATCCATACTTTCTATTGGCTCTCCATTAATAAGCCACTGAATGTTGGGTTTAGGGTTGCCATTGGCTCGACACACAAGACGGCCATTCTCCTCTGGGGCTAGCACCAGGTTTGTAGGTTTGTCTAACCAGTAGGGAGCCGCTGTGGGACAAAAAGACACAGTTTAGCAAAAAACACAACCACCTTATTTGTCAAAACAAACACCATGCTTATCACCTCCTCACCTTTAACTTGAACATGGATGGAATGCCGTACACTACCTAGATGGTTGACTGCCATGCAAACATACTCCCCAGCATCCTCCTCTGACACACTGGGAATTTTCAGGGTCTTGTTGTAGTTCTCAAACTTCACCTTTTGTGCCTGCAGGTCTCCACCCCTCTTAAACCACTTGATAGTGGGAGTTGGACTATCAAGAAAATAGATGCAGACAACCACATGTAAACCTTTGTGCATGTGCATTGTGTATGTTTGTTGGAAACAATGTGTCTTCCCAAACAAATGATCATTATTTTACAGATCTGTACATACTGTATTTAAATGTATTTTCAGAATAAATATGTTACTGTCGATGTGTTATGTATTAACAGCTTCATGGTTGCAAATGTTTAGAAATTTTTTTTTTTAAAGCCCTAAATATGAAATGATATTTGGTAACAAGCGATGACTTTGTATAAAGCCCTTATATATGTATGTTTGTATATCTCTGTCTGACATCCCATTTCCTTCAACAAATACTGTTCTGAGGACACGTGCTCATGTTTTGGGTTAAAGGTTAGTTTAGGGACAGGTTTGAGACAAGTTTACATTACGTTTAAGGATATAATGGTAATGGTTAGGTTTAGGGTTAGGGATTACTGAATCAGAATCAGAATCAGAAACAATTTATTGTCTGGTAGGGATTATTGAGTCAATGCAAAGTTCTAGTTAAGATATAAAGACATAACACATGTAGGTGTGTGTGTTTGTGGGTGTAGGTGGCCATGTAGTTGCTTCATCGTGGCGACCATTTGCTAACATTCTTGTGGGAAGTGGGGACTGATCGTCATGCGGACAAAGTCTGGTCACCAAAAGTACAAATGTTTTTTGGAGGTCATAGCTTAGGTGTATGACTCTGGTGTGAATTAAATTAGGGTAATATTTAGAGTTAGGCACGTACCAGTAATGGGTAGGGATGATTTAGGTTCATGGTTAGGCTATATAACTTCAAAACAAATGAATGGAAGGCAATAAAAAGTCCCTGCAAAGATAGAGAAACAACATGCATTTGTGCTCACAGCCCAGCAGCGATACACTCCAACAGCAATGGCTCATCTCGTAGCACCATTTTGGAGTTCTCATTCTCAGACAGAGTGAGGAAGCTTGGCGGGGACTCTGCTACTTTGCGGCCTGCAAATGAGAAATGATTGCACCTTATTATGTGCACAAACAAATCAATGGGTCACATCCTACAATAACCCACACATCCTCCCTCTCAAATCATCTAACAATATTATTCCGATCATTTCCTTGCGTCTGGGTTTCATCTTTTACTGAGCTTATCAGTGAAAAAGCAGCATGGGATGAAGCTAATATCCCTTGTCTTGTCTCACAGGAAGGCAGTAGAAATTATACCAGTTATTTATTTTTACTTTTTTGTTTTCAAGGGAGAAGAAATCCTAAAAGACCTTTAGTGAGAAATGGCTCTTCTCTTTCTTTTAAATATCCTTTGAATGCTCCTCTTTGAGTTTCATAAAACAGTTTAGTTTTTTATACATTTATAGCTTAAAGAAATCTTGATACAGTTCCACACTGTCTTAATTCTTACTAACTTAAGACCATATTCCTAATATATAAGTTAATATTGAAAGCTTTAAAAAGGCTTTATGGTGATTATTTCTTTTTGGCAAAGTTGGTTATTTCAGAGCAAGCCTTGCAACATCAAGTGAAGCACCTTTACAACATCATTAATCAGATCTCATAATAAGTAGTCAATACTAAGCAAGACATAAAGCCTCTGAGCAGATATACTGAAAATAGTTTGCTGTGTAAATATTGCATTTTTGTTTTTATCAAATGTGAGAAAATCAAAAGGCATGGAAGGACGATTATGACTTGGAACCAATGCAGAGAGCAAATCTAGTTTGATAAAAATACATCCTGGGACGAAGTGAATACATTTATTTCCCTTTCACACTGTGAGGTGTGGAGCGGAGGTATTAATAGACATAGGTCAAGATGTAGATGGGTTAAATTTACTGTTAATGGCAGAATGAACAACAAATAAAAAAAGGAAACATTGTGGATAGAGGTTGTTATAACTAACGGCATTTAATAATGATCTAAAGTTAGCTCTCCAGAGGTTACAACCCCCCAAAGTAAAGAACCAGCTCTCTTTACCTACCAGCTTGCTTTGCTTTTAATGTCATGGACTCTGATTTTGCCATGCTAACAGGTGACGGCAGATGAGATTGCACTTTCCACAACAGATTTATAGAAAATCTGCCTCATATTTCTGCAAAAACGGAATCAGCTTCACAAGAAAATGTACTCTGTCCTTTTTATGCTTGGCTTCATTATTCGTTTTTGGTCCAGTCTATTGTCCCGGTGAACACTGAGGTGTTTCTATTATTTGGGTTTGTCCATGTGACATCAGGGATCACGCGAGGTTGTCCTGTGCTGGTTTAACCTATATTCTTCTGGCCTAAGACACAGTAACTAAATGTACTAAGAGGTGGTAGGTAGGTTTTTGAAGGGAAGGGCAAAACTTTACTGTTACAAAATCACAAAACAATAAATAATATTTAATTTACTACATATATATTTTCATCTATAAATCATACAGTAGATCAATGGCAAACACTGGTTTGACCTAAAATAAACACAACAACCTATATCAACAAAGCATTGAAAAGTTTAAATAAAAAGAGCTTGTAAAGTTAGTTAGTGTAGATTAGATTTTGCTTCAGTAAGCAAAGATTAGTGCGCAGACAGTGTTACTATGAAAACTGACTATGGGGTTATCAGGAGGTAGATCTGTGACATAAACAGACTCACCACCGTATGGATCAGAGACATTGTAGGACGTTTCATTATATGGTTCCACTGGAAACAGCATTCACAAAATGGCTAATCAGTGTAAAATTACATAGATCAGATAGTGTTGGTGTTCACAAAATAAACCAGAAATTAAATCAATCAAGTAAAACATAATTCACATATCCGTAAGGGAAATTAAATATATTAATAAATAGAAAGAAGGATCATTTACATTAAACTTTGAATTTAACATGTTGCTCATGTGTAGACAATACTGGCTACAGTATGAAGTGATTGAACAAGATCAAATCTCACATGGAGAAGGAAGGTGATCATAAAATTTTCATCAATAGGGATTTAAAAGTAACAAAAGACTCATAGCCACAAACTGTGTTGCCTAGCTACCCAACTCCTATCAGGTCCTTTTGGTCCCTAGGGTTTAATAAATATGTATGCATAACAATAGATTAAACATAATACTTACATATCAACACAAAAAATTCAAATTTCTGGAACCTGAGGAAACAGGATATTCCTTTCTTTTTTCTCAAAGGCAAAAAAAAATTCCAATTAGTCACTGGTTCTAGATAAAAGGGGTCAAAATTTTATTTTTGGTCAAACTTAATTGGCTATTTTAATTAGGCATCCAAGAGAATAGTACTTAACAGACCCTGTGGTCCATTTTAACAATATTATTATTATCCTTGCAATATATAACAGATCCTATGATTGTCCATGGAAGAACTATCAGGAATGTGTGTACCAGTACTAAGTATATCCTTGCTGTTTTTTGTAACTGTTGGCCGTATTATGTTTAAAGTGTTGTTACATGTTTAGATATTAAAGAAACACTGATTTCCTGGTTTTCACTTACTGGTCTGAACTTTGATGGTAAATGGGTTCTTCTGCTGGATGGTGTGTGTAAAGTTGAAGCGAGCATTGCAGCTGTAGTCATTTTGAGCATCTTGGACCACAACATTGGAGAAGTACAGGTCTCCATTAAGACCCATGGACACTCTACTGTTTTGGGGGATGGGCGTCATATCTGTAGACCAAACAAAAAAAAACTCAGTAACCTCTTAACATTTCTTGGATGTTTAGGTGACCTGTTTGTTTCAGTGATGCTAGAAGGTCTGAAACAAAGTAGAACTCAAGATATTTGAAATCACTAAAGAAGATCACAGAATCTTCCCATTGCTTTCCTGGTTTAAACAACAGAGCTCTGCAAACATTTATCTTTTTCATTAAAGGTGCAGCAAAAAAAACAACAAGTTAAATTACTTTAATGTTAAGAAACAACCAAACTGTTCTTTTACTAAAGGAAAAGCTAATCTATGAGCTATTATTCTTACTGCTGTCCATCCAGAATATCAACGGTGGAGGCAGGCCTGGGGGTGGGTTACACCGTAGAACTAGAGAGTGGCCTTCAGAAACCAAAACTGGATCCAGCACTTCCTTGGGCCACAGCGGAGCCTCTAAAAATAGGATGGAATAGAGAGATGGAAATAAAGAAATAGCAACATTTAAATCTGTGACGAATGCTGACATTTATTAGAAATAAAGTTTGCAGTACTCATTTATAATAAATAAAGCTATGAAAAAGCAAGACGACTGCTAAGGAGAAGGTGCATCACAATCATAGTTTAAAATAATAAATATATGTATAAAAAACAAAAAAAAACAATATATATATATATATATATATATATATATATATATATATATATATATATATATATATATATATATATATATATATAGTTTATGTATATATGATAGGTTTCAAAAACACAAGCTTGTCATTGAATGTTTAAAGTTAAACTGAAAGCTGTTGCTCATATTTAACATTTTGTCAAGTGCTAAACTATTAAGTAAAAATAGGTCTACATTTATATTTTTAGCAAACCAAATCAAGAAATTTCTAGATGTCTTGATTTGGTTTCAACACATTTTTGCCTGTAAAAAACATACAAAAACGTGCTTTAAAAAAAATAAAAAGGTTCTTACTGGAGACCCGGAGCAGTATTTTGTTGGACAGGGCGTCTCCATAGTCATTGGTGGCAAAACACTGGTACTCTCCTTCATAGTCCTCTTGTCGTCCTCCATTGCGCAATCCTATCTCCAGAGTTCCTGAGCGTTTTCTCATAGTTACTCTTGGATCTTGGCCAATGTTGAACAACTTCCCATTCTTCCTCCATGAGAACCTGAGGAACATTCATGAAAGTAAGCATAATTTTTAACATTGAAACCAAAATTAAGAAGAATATAAGCGAAGCTACCAAGAGACAATATATTGTACAGAGGTGTTTTCACAACTTGGCACAAATCAATATTCTAGGGGAACATATTACAGACATGGTGGTGTTCCATTTTTAATAGGTGTTCACTAAAACTAAAATGCTTGTGGCTCTATTGTCCTTTACTCATAGTTTTTCAGATGGTTATAATAATAATAATAATGTATACTTTATTGATCCCGTAGGAAATTGTTTTTGTTGTTTAAAGTTAAACTGAAAGTTGTTGCTCATATTTAACATTTTGTCAAGTGCTAAACTATTAAGTAAAAATAGGTCTATATTTATATTTTTAGTAAACCAAATCAAGACATTTCTAGATGTCTTGATTTGGTTTCAACACATTTTTGCCTGTAAAAAACATACAAAAACGTGCTTTAAAAAAAATAAAAAGGTTCTTACTGGAGACCCGGAGCAGTATTTTGTTTTTAAGTATTTAAGAAGAATATAAGCGAAGCTACCAAGAGACAATATATTGTACAGAGGTGTTTTCACAACTTGACACAAATCAATATTAGGGGAACATATTACAGACATGGTGGTGTTCCATTTTTAATAGGTGTTCACTAAAACTAAAATGCTTGTGGCTCTATTGTCCTTTACTCATAGTTTTTCAGATGGTTATAATAATAATAATAATGTATACTTTATTGATCCCGTAGGAAATTGTTTTTGTTGTAAACCACACTGAGGCAGCCACATTTTGCAGGTGCTAGGTAGGCAGTAGCGCAAAGGGTCTTGCCTAAGGACCCACACTGGATGCTGTGGTGTATTTTGCCCTGGGCTGGATTCAAACCCATGACCTTCAGATTGGAAGTCTGGTGACATTCCGTTGGAGCTATCCAGCCGCTATTAAAATATATATAATACAGGTTAATATAATTTCCCTTTAGTGTGGCTGGACACGAATGGATGAGTTCAACAGGAAAACGTTAACTGGCATCTAAAACATAGTGTCTAAGGACATCTAATACTGAGATTACATTCTGTTTTTTTACTAGGAACTTCCAGATTGTTTCCCTATTAGTGAAGAGTACTGAATATTTTTTTATAATTAGGCCCTGTGTCGATAAAGAAAAGTAAAATGAATAAAAACAAAATAAATAAATAAAATTAATGGAAATTCCTAGTATGATTAGAGCCAAAGTCTAGAATCCTTCCAAACGCCATGGTGTACATTTTTAGTCAGAAGATGATGACAAATTAATGAATCTGTGACATCTTCTGGTGACAATTTTATCTACATGAATAGTCAACTGAGTTCAATATTGGAGCACAATGCTCATCCTGTGAAAGGAACAGTCATCTTGGGAGTGTTGTGTTGCGTGTAAGTGTGTGTATAAATGTGCGTGCAAATTTCAGTGAGCATGGGGGTGCGTGTGTCTTACGTAAAGCCGGACTATATCCAGACAAACAATGTCCCACTGTACTGACTGGTCATGCCCACAATGATGTAACATGGATGGATATTTCAGTGCAGCAAGAGCTCGTGTGTTGAGTCGCACTAACATTAGACTTGTAAATTAGATTAATAAAAATGATAATACTACAAGAAAGAAAGAACGACTTCTTCAATACTTCATTATTATTAGTTTCAATAACAACTGCATATTGTATGTAACGTGCTGTGTTTCAAATGTGAAGCATTGGGGATTAAATTAACTTGTTGAGGGAGCAGGAACATGGAAGAAAATTTGGTGATGGCTTCGGGTGGACCTGTGAGTATATACTGCTTACGTCGGCACTGGGTTGCCTTTGGCTTCACACTCAATGCTGATGGTGTTATCTCTAGGGTCGACAATGTAGTCCTTCACTGACTGTTTGGTTATGGTGGGAGGCTGCTTCACTGTGGGAGATCCAGACACACAAAAAAAAAATGCTGTTACAAATAAGGCAATCAGACATACCGGTAGATACACACAATGTTCTGGTATCTTTTTAACCCAAAACAACAGTATTATATACCCATTCTTCATAAATTAAATCAAATAAATTTAGAACACACAAAACCCATCAATATGCACAAGTTTATTAGCTTACACTCTTAAGCACTAGACATTAATTTATACAAACCTGACGAATGTTTTTACAATTAGTCCAGTTAAAAAAAATATGTCTAGGACTACAAAACATACAAGAGACAAAAAAGTATTTTTTACAATATCTACGATAGGAAGACGTGTTTAAATTATTTTCATTTTTGCATAGTCTGACCACAAAATCTTAGCTTTTAAAAGAAGGTAATTACAGTATAACTACTGGGTTAGATGGAATGGGGGGTAATTTGGGTTTTGGTATCAACTTGAATGAATAGTTGACTCTCTGTTGACATGAATAGTTTATAGCTAAGTAATTGATGAATCATGCACCATAAACTTTGCGTTAGGCCCCTTAGCAAACTACGGTGTCGCGAAGCGAGTCTCCCAGTGGAGCTAGAGGAGCTAGAGGACGGGGTAGCACCAAACCCCCCTAAACTCTATGTATGTATGTAACTGTATGTATGTATTTATAGACTTATCTGCGTCTGGTTGTGCTTGGGGAGAAACACACACATTCCACAGTGGGTGTAATGCAGTTATGCAAGACTACCTAATATGTTTTATATATTAACTTAAAATGTAATTAACATATTCTTCATCCTAAAAGGAAAAAAATATCCAACAAAAATGATTTAAATAATATAAAATAAACAGGCATTTTTTGTGATGGTGGCGGGGTTGTAGATCCCTTAGGATTTTTCATCTTTTAAGTGGCTTGCAAGCTTGAAAAGCGTGGGCACCCCTGATGTAGATGACTTTCGAGTGGTTGAAAGAAGGGTGTAGAACAAAATTCTGATGAAAATGGTCATAATAGGTTAAATAGGAATTTATGAAACCCAGTTATGTGGAACATAGAAATAGGGGCCTCTGGCTTTAGGTACTGCTAATTTCATGGTTCACAAATTTACTAACTGCCTTGTGTGGGTTTCTCAAGTCGGCTGAAAACGGAAAGACCTCACTGGGTCACCGCTAGAAGGCCGATTTAAAGAACAGATGTGAACTATGCTGACTGCTAGTGAAACAGATGCAGAAGTAATGACATGAAAATAAAATACTTACGGTCTTGCAGGATCTTTTCTGTTAGTCCAGCGTAAAACAGAAGGAAGATAGAGAGAGGGATAGACAAGTTTGTGATAGGGTTGTTAATATTTTTAAAGACAGCTGCTTATTTTCCTATGTTAAAACTGAAGGATAAAGGTTTGTAAAAAGTAACGACATCAGATAAGCCGGTGACAAGCTACTGATTACACTGAAAGGTAGGTGAGTTAATGTCATAAATCAATATGTTAAGTCAGTCAGGTGTCAACTGAGCGTTAGTAGAAATACAAGGCCATGATCAATAAAGATATCAAGCAAATCATTTATTGTAAGTGTTATTTCAGATGTATATGTGTCTTTGCTTGTCTCATCAAGTCTACTTCTTTTAAATAAAGCTATTCTTTATTTTACTCAATCAAAGGAAAAATACATCGACAAAATCAGAATAGTTGGAAGCTAAGAGAAAGAGTTGAGAACCACTTGTGAAACATGTTGGCAAGACATTGCCAGAATGTATGTTATTTTAAACAAACATAGCAGTGACATTTGGAATATACAGACAACTAAGGACACTCACCTGCAAGAGATATCCGTATCAGTAGAGGATGAGCAGTACAGAGACAACATACACACTTTGTGAGATCAAACAGCAAAGAATAATAACACAATGTCCTAGTGAATAAAGCAAGCAGTCACAAACAGGAGAAGAGAATAACACATTTAAACAGATCCCATAACAGGCCTATATGTATACATAGCAAAAATTACATATGTACAGTCATATAGTGCTTTTATTGAAAGGAGAAAAAAATTAAAGAGTACCAAATAATAAAGTGGTGAGTGACTACATTTTTTCACATGTGGTAAGCTACAGTTTGGTAAGGTTTGCCATGGACAGAAGCATTCAGGAGAGTGTTTCCACTATCATTTGGATTGTTAGGGGGAAAGGCAAATTCTGAATTAATGTGGGTTGTGTGAAGCCAGTGGCTTCATCCAGACCATACCATAAACTTGTGCTTTGGACGTACAACAGAAGGGGGCCCAGGACTGGTGCGGTAAGGATTGGTTGAACAGGCCATGATTAAATAAAAAAACAATTTGTGTTTTTTTTTTTATATTAAATAATGTATTCCTATCTGTCTTTATTCAATCCATGGGACCGGACAACACTGTATTATTACTTGGTTTGAATTGGACTAAATTCAACTTATTTAAAATACAACAAATGTATTTTTTTTTGTGGTTGTGGGATTTTTGTGGCACATAAACAGAACATATGAGTCTAGGGTCCAGAGGTCAAGGACAAAAGAGAAGAGATTAAAAGAGAAGATGATGGAGTAGCTCACAGCTGACAGATGTTACATGTACATGCATGTCTGTCCATCTCTGTAAAAGGTAAAAGTCAGGTGACTTTCAGGCACTGACAGTACCATTTCCATTTTCTTCCATTTCTTCCATTTTCTATTTTAATCTGAAGCAAAAAATAACCTAAAGTACTATCGAGAGACGTCATGCGGCCCAATCTGGTCGTAAATCCAAAATGACTGAGATACGTAAAAACAGTTGGCTTGTTTCGTGTCAAAGTTAATACAAGTATGAAAATGACATTTTTAAGGAATCACTTTTTGTAATCAAAACAGTTTGAACCAATGTAATATTTTGGGTGGTATTTACATTTTTCTGTTCACAGGTGTGTGTTTAGAGACTTACGATCTTGAGGAACTTCGATGGCTGGAGCTTCTTGCCAGAGCAGCATTAATGACAAGAGAGTCAGGGCTACATGCCCACCCTTTCCCAACATTTCTCTCCCTCCAACTGGTCGCATGTAATCCTACCCTCCGCTGATTGATCAGATGTTTCCTTTGACGGCTTTGATTTAAAACATAAACACAAATGGTTAACCAGATAAAGATGTAGAGCTTACAATACTGTATATAGGTCACACAGAGGTGAGCGTGTGACAGTTTCATTCATGTCTGGCCTACATTCACAGATGAGTTGTTCTGTGTCTCTCAAGAAAAAAACCAGCATAGAAGTACAGGCAAAGAAAAGTTATATGGCGCAGATATTATGAATGGGAACAAGCTGCCTTTAGATGTATAGACAGGACAGGATAAACATGTTTTTTCTCTCCAAATTCATCCGGGCTGTAAAAAGTGGTTTCTTAAAATGTTATATTCTAAACATATATTTACCAACAATATCATTGCATAAAAAGTGTAGCCAGCATCATGCTTGAGGTTTAACTGACCGTGAAAACAGAGTGTCAAAATCCTGGGTTATAGTGTTTTCTAAAATGTCCATGTCAGACACATAAAGAATGTTTGTAAAGCACATGTAAGTCCCAGTTTAATCAGAATGCACTTCTTTTTTTTTTTTACATACTATGTCAAGTGTTAGGTTGACTTACATTGGCTGTTGTTATTTTTCCTTCCACTCTGGCGATACCCCTCACAAACCTGTAGAAATATGGAGCAAATGTTTTGATTTAACAACACTCCATTCTTTCGAAAGAACAACCAGCAAATTGTTAAAGATAAAAAATTGACTATTCCCAATAAGACACATGCAATTTAAATCAGACTCAGCAATGACAGAACTCTGCAGGAGAAACAGATATCAATAATCTTAATATACTCGAAATAATTGTAATAAAAAAAGCAGAAGACAGTATGGCAAAAAATTAATGCACTAGAGACAGAAAAAAAATACACGGCTTGGGACTGTCTGCAGCAGAGTGGAAACTTCAGCTGAACAGTAAGGGTGCACTATAAAGAGCCAGTCTGAGCAGTAGCTGCTGCACCCCTGAGGTTGAAAGACTCATCCATGAGTTTATTTTTTGCGTCCGTTTTCCACGCACTTTTCAAATAATACACATAGACACCAAAAATAAAGTCTACCCACAGGGTAGCCCTCAGTGGAAATGAGAGGAGAAATAGGGGTTTCTTTCTCCACAACTGTTTCAGCCAATGCCATTTAATGGACAGCGGTGGACAGTAACAAGGTAATTTTTGACTATTTGTACTTTACTTCAGTGTTGCTTGTTTTTTTTCTTAGTTTTGTTTGTTTGTTTTTTATGACTTCGATACCACAACATTCCAAGGGCATATATTGTTGCGCCACACTTGTAGAAATTGTAAAAAGACCGTTTACCAGAGGTCCAGCTAATGAGGTAAACAAATGAGTTTTGGATGCTTAAGCACTCCCAACAGATTGTGCTACATTTTCTTGTTTTTATACATGCAAGACATTGTTTAAGAAATACTACATACTTTCCTCAGACAACAAACCTTACAACAAACCTAAGAGATGAATCACAACTTATTTGCATAATTACAAACTGAGCAGAAAAAGTGGGCATCACAGGACAGGACTGGTGGGTTACAAACTGCACTTTTGACCACGTGCTACAAAAATGTACCTTTAATATTACATCTTAATTTTGACAGCTGCTGTCAGCAAGCTCAACTGTGAGTAAAGGCAGAACTAATTTTGAAAATAAGAAACCTATTCATTGGGGATTTATACCACATTACTAATAATGATAGTATAGTTCACGAAGGTGAATTTGTTCTAAATGTTTAAGATAAATTATGACTACTTTGATTAAAGCAGGACATGTTTTGAACATCTGGGGTAAAATGGTAACTAGGTTAAGTGTGTTGCCAGAGGCCACAGCAGCAGTATGTCCTACTTGATGAGAATGTGCATGAGAGAACGACTGCCATCATCACAGGCAGCAGGCTTTCGGCTTACCCAATAGCAATCACAATGTTTAAAGAAAACCCAACCTGCGACATAACATCAAAAAATTATGAAGATTTGCATAATTATGTTTGATTTACTAAAGCCAAGGGACCTGGCAAACCTCTTACCTTTACTACTTCACCACTGAAACCTCGGAATCTGTGATGTTTTTTAGATGTCAACAGTTAAAAGGTATTAAATAATTACATTTTATTTAAAAAAAACAACGTGTATTTGTTATCAAAATAAATAACTAATAAGTTCAGTTCATTTATACAGTGCCAATAAGGGTACACAGTAGATGCACGGAATATAGGTTTGGAACTCACTAAATATAGCCCCAACCCCTTAAAAGAGATGAAAAAAGATAGATTAGGGAATATAACAATGAACATGACAACTGTAACCTGTATTTATATATTTACTAAAATTACCTTCAAAAGTTGTGGATTTTGTGCCAAAAGTTAATTGAAGCCGCTGTTACTTTAACCCCCAAATGTTGTTGACTGAATTCAGAAAAAACAGCCTCACAACTGCTGTGCGACAAGATCATTTGAAAATCTAATGTACATTATTAATTATTATTTAATAAAATGTTTTAACTCTTATCATACCTGCATCAAATAAGGGTTATTGTGTTGGGCAAGAATTCTCTGTTGTAGCAGTCGTAGTTGCATCAAGTCTCAGAAGCCTCTGAAGACTCAAGACAGTCTCATGTCTTTCATTACATGCTAAACGCTCAATATCGGAACAACAATATTCAAAAACATAATCTTAGGCAGGATCCTTGTCTATTATGATCAAATAAATATATGGTTTAAATCTTCCTTCTTTTCTCTCTGCATCCATTAAGCCTTCTTTTACATTCTTCTCCAATTTGGGGTCATAGTTCAGGTATTATTTGAGCTTTGAGGTAGAAAAAATAATATGCTCCCATTTGTAAAAACAATATCTTATTGCCTAACTAAGCATCATAAAAACTTAGGAAGCAAAATAATTCCAGCTGCATGGCAACGCCTCGACCAAAGAAAACATGCAAAACCGATCAGAACCAAATTACCACTAAATCTACATAATTATGCTTTGCAAAGTTTTCAGCTTGGCTAAACACCATTAGCAGTTAATCAATGTTTTTGAAAAATAAAGTCAAGATACAAAATGCCTGCTTCAAGGCAAAAGGTCTGTCATCAGATAGTGATCAAGCAAAACCCAGGAAGCAGATATGCTTTTAATCAGAAAAAGATATCTCTAGGGGGAGGTTCCACATCCAGCGCCCTTGGGGAAAATTTTAAAGGCTCTCCCTCTCAAATTAGGTTCATTGCCTTCTAAATATTTTCTAAAGATTTGATTCATTAGGAATATTCGCATACAGTTCTCGGAGAGAAAACTTTTGCTTGTTGATGCAGCAAAGCACAATTCTGTTTTCAGAACTGTTGTCTGAAAAAGAAAACAGTTTTTCTATCTTTTGCAAGTGGAACATTAGTGCTTTCTATAATGCTTTACTTTTATACAAGTGTTTTAAATAGGTGCCATAAAAATAAACTGTATTGAAATTAATTAAACAAAATTCTATGAACAGAGTTCAATAGGTATTGTCTTTTCTAAAATTTCTATAATGGCGTCACACATCTTTAATTTGTTTATATAAACCTTTAATAATATTCAGCAGTTATAAGGTAGGATATGAAACTTGATGACATCAGGATTATTGAATCAGTAACAGTAGAACTCCAAAATTAAAGAATCACAAGAGGAGAGTGAGAAAAAAAGAGTCAAAGAAGGATGGAGTAAATACAACTACAGTAATTAAAAAGTCTGAATTTGATAAAACATGAGTGAAATGGTGCAGACATGTCGAAATGAAAATATCCAACCTGGAACTAACATCGCACAGTGTTATTCACATTATTTTTCCAGTTAGACAGTCAGCATAATGCTCTACACAATCAGCACAAACTGAATTGCCCTCTACCAGCAACAATCTACGTTAATTTCCTTTAACATTACGCATGTTACCCAAAGATAAAGCATGGAAAATTGAGCTTAGATTAGTTTAATTCCCACTACCTACAAGCTAGACCTCTGACAATAAAAGAGGAGGAGGGGGTAAAACTGTCCAAAAGATCCCTCCCTGGCACCCAACCCCCATGGATCTTACATTTCTAGCTGCATGCACAAAAGGAAAGGAAAAGAC
>JAVLVB010000614.1:286938-319333 GCA_032876305.1 Orestias chungarensis | reverse complement strand
TGGAAATGGAGGTTGCAAATCCTTTGAAAATGTTTTTAGACAGAAAAAGACTCGACCAAAAAGATTTTTGTTGTGATAATTAAGGGGGGGGGGGGGGGGGTAAGGATAAATAAACCCAAGGAAAACATAGTATTTAAGAAAATCTATGACCAAAAACTATTGGTTTAAATAAATAAATACACATGGAAGCATTACTCTGATCATCAACACCCACAGCTTAACAAGTCTGTAAGGTCAATATAACGAAGGCCTAGATTCCTTCTGACTAGTTTAGGACATGCATTTACACCTTCATCAGTTCTTCTTCTTCTTTTTGTCTTCTGTCTTCTAAATTCCCCAGTCGGTCAAAGGTGATGGCCACTTATACTGAGCCAGTTCTGTTGAAGCTTTCTTGTAGTTAAAGGGGAGTTTTTTCTTTCCACTACTTTTATAAGCATGCACGGCATAAGAGATTGCTGTAAAGTCAATGAGACAAAGAAAACGGTTATCTGTTGTTGCTAGTGCTGGTCCAGGAAGAGTGAATGCTGCAAGTCTATGACTTGATATAATCTGTAGGGTTTTGTTATACTGAAAGGAAGGAAAGTCTCTAAATAGCTAGTACTCCAAGTTTCTGCATTGACATTATAAATTATATTATAATTATTTTTTATTTTTTTTATTGTTGAATGAGGTAGAATTTGGTTGATCATATTGCACAAATTGGGAAAACTTGAATGTTTTATTCTATCAACTGCCATACCCAATTGTTCTAGAAGTGGATTGATAGATTCCTTAATGACTACTGACACCAAACTTACTGGACATGAACTAAGCTGCAACTGGCCAAGCAAAATGAAAATCTGTCAAACTAAAAAAACAAAGCCACAGTTTATTTATGACCATTTTTGTGACATCTGTCCTGAATGGTGAGACACAGTGACCTCTATTAAAACATCTTTCAGTACAGAGTGTGGATAAAATTGAATAATTTAAACAGGAAACACAAAGAACAAATAACTTAGAGCAATATACACTGGCAATAGTAAATTCAGAATAAAAACAATGAGATGGAACAGGCGCAAATGTTACTGAGTAGGTTGTAACAAGTAAAACTGAGTTTAATTCCCAAACAAAACTAAATTATGAACAGAAAAACACAAGGTTCAGAAGAGCCAGAGAGACAAAGTTATTGTCTGAGGATGATTGGATTAAAGAGGCATTTAATGGTGAAAAACCAATCGTAGCATATCAGTCTTAATAAAGTATGTGACAGCTTTTTGAATAAATCATAACATTCTAAGATATAGGATTTACAACCTGCAGCTCCAGAGAAAACAGAAGAAAAAATTATAAAATAAAATATTGATGGCTGTATGTTTTTAGTATAAATTATCATTTTTTGGATATTAGTATCCCAATAAAATAAAACGCATATATTCCCTTTATACAAAAGTGTTATGTTTTGGTTTATTTGAAAAACTAAATGTAAGGAAAAAAAATATGAAAAGTAGCTATTTATAAAAATTATAAACTGTCTTTTGTCAGAAGATCTTTTAACATTTGTGGCTCAAATTTAGCTGGATTTAAGGTACAAATGCCTCTTTGGATTGTTGAGGTTGCAGAAACTTATTCTAAGCAAAGCATTAATCTACAATATCTGGGTTAAATGTTTCAGGAACAAAGTGTTAGTAATCCATTTTGCATTACATTAACAGACATACCATAAATGATTAACCTCCCATGTGTTCCATTACCTCTACTTTCCTTTAAAGATCCATGTAAACTCCTATGTCCACTACACAAAAAAGGGACAAAACAAAGTGGCGTCGTATTTCAGCCTAACCCTCAACACCCTGTGGAACCTCCAGGGACAGTTGGATGAAGGAAATGAAGAGAAAAACTGGGGGGTGCAGGGTAAATGCACGGTTGCCAGGCGATAAATGTGTGTATCTGGATGTCATGCTTGGGAAGAGCCACAGCTCAATGTTGCAGAATGACCTAGTTTTGATCAAAAGCTAGAGCAAGTGTGAGCACAAAATTAGACAACATGAGGTCACATGGAAATGCAGCTACAAAAAGGACATTTGTATATTCTACTTTTCTTTTTCAGTAGTTTTATTTTCTGTAGACATCCGAGCAAGACCATTGTAAGCACACAGAAAAACGTAGCCCTACAAATCTTTTAAGGGGGGAAACATATTGAGTTTTGCTTTAAGAAAGTAAAGTAACTCCCTTACCGGTCAATCAACTTCAGATGATCACAGTAACTCTTCTTTTTTCCCCTTTTCTTTTTTGATGCTGAAAATCTAGTTATAACTGATGTGACGCAATGGATCCTTTTTAGAGACAGGTCATGCTTTAGTATCTATATTCACTTAAAGGCCAGCTGACGTTTTGATAAGAGAAAGCGGTCTGTTTTACAACTAAGCTGAAGAAACCTTTGAGTGAAGACACGTGCCAAAGATGCTGTTGTTCTTCATTGCCGACAAACTTCTCCAGAGAATTTCAGTGATAGAAATGACTGACTTTAAGACTTTACTGAATTTAAGTAAATGAAGTGGTAACTTCAAGAGCTGAAGAGGTGAATAAAGAGGTTACTGTTGATACAAAAATAATAAAGGTACTGATAGACAGCTATTCAGTACCTCAACAAGCAGTTTCCCCCCTGCAACTCGAAAATAGATCCCATCCTTCAGATCTCCTAAGACATTAAAAAGGACAAACAAATGTTTCTTCAACCTCAGCATCAAGGAGAAGGCAACACTGGCATGCAGTCATGAAACGCAATAACTCTAATCACAGGATTCCAATGAAAAATGTCTGTGCTGCACTTCAAAAAAAATCTACGAAGAAACCTTTAAAGTTATCAAACACAAATAAGAGGTTTGTGGCAAGATAAACATAGTTTCTGCCAAAACAGACTCAAGATATCGAAAACATGGCAGTAGTCCCAATTGTTGGTGAGGGGACAGTAAATAAGATTAAACTTTTCTAAATTATTTGGTTTCTAATATAATTCAAATACAACTGATTTAATTCAAGTCGTAAACTCTCTCTTATCAGACCCCAATCTAGATAAGTTGCTATTGGGAAAAATTGCATGCCAATCTCTAACCATCTATTCATTAGAAAGCTTATTAAAGCTTATTAGTTTATTAACAATGGGCAACCGTTTTAATGTCTTTCAGTATGTTTTTGGTGACATTCATACACAGATTGTGGGGGAACTATTGGACCTTAGCAAATCATTAAAAAAAATTAAATTGAATTATTACTATAGCAACTGGAGAAGGGTGTTGGATTCTCTAATGCAGTCTTTGACTAGTTTCAATCTTACCTGAACAACGTCATCATTCCTCATGGATGAAAAAAAATGACATGCAACCCCAAGGTGCCATCTGGGGCCCCTCCTATTTAATATCTAAATGCTTCTGCTAGCTTTTATATAACAAGTAATAGTACTAGGTTCCATAATGAAACAGACCATAACCATGGCAATGATGAACAATCAAAACCACCTCTACATTACAAATTCACTAAGTTAGTAATGTTGAGAAGAATCAGCGAAAAACACAAAAAACAAAACTGAGAAAAAGTACTGTTAAATGAAGCTTAAAGTTAGGAAGAGGTAGAGAAGACAGGCTAATCTAATTAGAGGAAGAACTGAGTCTTGACAGACTTTTGACAGACTTCTTTGCTCTACCTTCTTCATGTCTCATTCAACAGGGTTAGGTCGTTTAAGCTATGTATTAAAGCTATATATGGAGGACAATTTAAACACTTCTCACTATGCTGCTTTCTTCTTTTGTCCAATCTGCTTTAAGTGCGGTTATTTCAACCTTGCTAACCATTTGCTTTTTTCCCAATGTTCTTCTCTCCACAGTAGCATTCTGATAGCTGAGACAGTTGATTGGAGGAGGACTTCGGCTGAGATGCTTCCAGCAACGTTTTACAATTGCTGCTCTTTTTTCAGTTTCTTCTGCATCCATTAGTGTCTTCTGACTCTTTAAACCCCCAGTCGGTCATGCCAGACGGCTGCTTGTACTCAGCCAGGTTATGCTGGAGGTTTCTTCCTATTAAAGGGGAGTTTTTCCTCTCCACTGTTGCTACATGCATGCTCAGTATGAGGGATTGCCGTAAAGCTTCCTTGAGGGGTAAATCGAATGGAGATGCTGCCAGAAACTCAGAGTTCTCGAACTCTTGAGATGGTAAAGCTGAGCTACATAAATGAAGTGAATTAAATTAAATTAAATTGAAATCCCTTATATTACCTTAAAACATACTGAATGGATTAACAAAAAATTAAAGATCTGTTGTTACTGTTGTATCAAAATTATTCTCTAGAGAATGAGAACCAAACATGGAAAAGCAGCACTGTTATGGTCTTGTGTGGAACAAACATACAGAAAACAGCAAAAATGCTAAAACACTTAGTTTAAATCATGGCAGTAGGTGGCAGTAATGAGCTACTTAATGCTGTTATCTCTCAGCGGAACAGTAGAAGAAGAAATAACCCAATCGTTACGCTTGTTTTGCATGGGTTTGGCTCACAAACACATTTGCCCTGAGCAAGATGGCGGAGCAGAGAAAAAGTACGAAAGACTTATGAAAGTGAACATCTGAGACAAAAATATGTCGGATTTGAAGCAGGAGAGGAAGAGTACGGTAAAATAGCAGATAGCTACTAAGAAAATAAACGTGCTAAATAATGTCAATGTATTCAGTTAATATTAACTGATTTAAAGTTGCAGGAGTGCGTAGGTTCTTTTCTTTTCGTGTGGACTTATTTAATCATTTTGTACAACAATAAACTAATTGTTACAAACTCTGTTCTAACATGCTGGTAGAGACACCAGTTCATATTTTTTGTAAAAAAAATAATGACCAACTATGTTAGCCTCCTGCTAAACACTCAAATTAAATGTACAGCATAATAAGGGTTGAGATTTTTGTTCAAATGCTGAACACTCCTAATTTTTGATGGGATTTTACCTCATTTTAGTATTTTATTTCTAAAAATTAACAAATATTTCACACTGTTGAGCTCATTTGTTCTTTACACAAACTTAAATAAATTGCCGTGAACAGCACAATTCTCCTGTCCCTTCATTTTACTTAATAAAAATTCATTTTTAATAGCTTATATGCGAAAGCAAAGGCTAAATAAAATTAATGATAAAAAGTGATTAATCGATTAATCGTAAAAATAATCGGCAGATTAATGGATTATGAAAATATTTGTTAGTTGCAGCCATAATAATAACTTTTAATGGGTTTACCTTTGTTTTCTACATTTGGGTCAAGAAAAACAAAGGATCTCTTTAATCTTCTGATGAATTTATATTTTTGTTTACAGTGGGCTTCCATCGGGCTTCGTATAATTTTTTTGAAGATATTTTTGGCTAGACAGAAAGACTGAGATATGGGACCATTGGAGCGCTCTGGTGTGGGTAAACAGGTATTCTATTTGAATATTAAAAGGGTTTTCTAGCCAATTTAGGTATACAAAGAACACTCAGGAGATTTTAGAATCAGAGAGTCAAGGAAAGAAACTGTATTTCCTCTAAGAAGACAAAACCAGGAGAGCCACAATACAGAACAATCTGTGTAGGTGAATATAAGTGTTCCATTTCACCTGTAGTCTTGATGAGATTTTGAGATTGGGGTTAGTAAATGGCTGAAAAAAAGAGATAGAAGACACCACTTCCACAAGCTAACAACACCTCAACTTAATCAAAAACATTTTTGAAGAAACAGGCCAGAATAAGTAACTGGGAGTCCTACTCCAGGCAAATTAATAAAATATTGTTTGCTTGTTACATGGTTTATCTGTTTTCAATACTTATTTCATTGTTCCACCTTTTATATGATTAATTTCGTCCTATTTTGTCCCATCCTACTTTACCCTGTTATTTTTTTCCCTCACATCCATCCAGCCCGCAAGCCTCCCTCATTCACAGTCGACAATGAAAATCTACCATAAGCCCTGATAGCACATCTGGGTTTCACTTTGTGCTTCTCCTGCAACCATTCATCCTTATCGCACCCCCCATCAAAACTCCCCCTTACCTTCATCCCTCTTCTTTTTCCAGCTGTCTCTTTTCACCTCTCCCTTATGCCCAGACAACTCTGCAGTTGCCAAGGCTCCTTAGCAACAGCCCCACAAGGCAAAGGATAAATGAAGTAGGTAGGCAAGGGAACAAAGGCATAGAAGGGAGCAGTAAGAAGGGGTGAAGATGAGTGGGTGGTTTGGGGTTAAACTAAGCATAGCAGCAGAACGAGGCTAGAGCTATGAAATATCAATACCAAAAGTCATGTGAGATGTGATGTGTACATGTATTGATGTGTTTCATTATTTCTATCAGGTTAAAAACAGTATAGAGTCTTCTTATTCATGTATATTCACACATTATTGACAGAATCTAGGAATTATTGTATGGAACGCTAGTAACTCCTGTCTGTTTAATTCAAAATGTGGGTTTCTATTTTATGCACACATTTAAGATTTAAAAAATGCCTGACTGTGAAATTAAGCACGTTTGAAATTGACTTATTTTATAGGACACATAAATATACATGCCCCTTATATCCAAATGGAGGCATTGCACAAACATTTTCCTGTCGAAGCCCCACAAAAAAAAAAAAAAAATCCTCAAGCAGTGCCCTTAATTCAGTTCAAGGAGACTACATTGTGTGATCTTCAGCGGTTTTATTGCAAAAGCATTGACAAACAAGAGTCACAGCGAAGATGATTAAGATTAAACCTCGCATTGCTGATAATATTTAAGCCCTTTTTGATGATTCTACCAAAGTCTCTAACAAAAGTGTAAATTTGTTTAAGCAGTCAGTTACCTTAGCTTTTAATTCGCAGGACTTTAAATCCTGCTGTCGGGAGATGGTATATCAGAACCGATCTTGAGCATTTAGAGAACCTCTCTCCTACTTATGTTGTTGCTTCTGGCCCTCTGGTGACATCTTACTGTAGGAAAGGATAAAACACAAACACACAAAAGAGGGGTTAGAAATAACTGGATTAATGTTTTATGCAAACTTTTAGACATGATAATACTGTCTAATGAAATGCTTAAAAACAAAGGGCATTGGATAAAAACTAATTATCACCATTCGCTGTTGTTTTTGTATTCAAAGTATGTAAACATCCATAACCCTCATCATAGACAAATGACAGGTACAAAAAAAAATCATAATAAAATATAACATACAATTAATTAGTTTCTGGTCTCCATGCTCTATCAAATGCAACAATTAAAACACTACTACTGCTTCAAAAGGTGCATGTGAACTAAACAGGTGCAAACATGAAACCTGATGATCTACAAACCACCAAAATGAGAAGAGTAGCACGCGGAATTCCTTTTGCTTGTCTGCCTTCATGAATTTACAAAATATTTGTTGGTCATCCAAACATGCAATATTTTCGCATCTAGATTTAGAACATTTGAAAATCAGCTGCAAACTGACACAAAAAAGATCATTGTGGCTCCAGGGAGACATAGATACAATGACATCTTGTGAAATATATGGAACATTCTAAAAATATAAAACAAAAAAATATTTAAGATTAAGTTGAAAAATATCTTCGAGCAATGTTAATTTTGAGCATCTGAAGTATCAGTGAAACATCACTTTATAGCAGCACTCCTATTTGAACTCCATTATCACATATATAACTTTGGCCCAACAGATTTGTCTTGGGCTTACCAGAGCTTCTAAACTCCATTCTTTATGATAAAAACTTTAAGAGGTATGGGCCCACAGTAATTATTATCTACTGTGATTTCTTATAAAAGGACTGAAAAAAAGTAATTCTAAACTGATTTATTGGATTGCAGCGGCTAGCCAGCCAGTTTGTTTAACATGGATATACGCCAAATATCTGTGCTTCAATACTTAAAGCGAAAGACGGGAGAGACAGTTCCTGTACATTTAAAATATGTTTTATGCTCGCATTAAATTTACCAGACATGTTTTTGTAGATAGTAATAAAATAAATAATAGTAATTGTTTGCTTGGTATTGTTATGTGGTATACGTTTCTGGAAAAAGACCTTTCATAACCTCGGAGCAATGACAATTCTTTACACTGTGTTAAATTATCATAAAAGAAGGTCCCATCTGAAAATTTCAATTATATTTGAGGAATTACCTGTTTTACTTTATACTTTTGTTTACTTGTGTTCTATTCTGAAACCATTTCAACTGTGCCTCATTTGGCAGCTTTGAATCATCTCCCTGGAGGCTAAAACAATAAAAGTCCTTCTGTGATTTCCTGGGGTGTCCTAAAGCCTGGCAAAGAGACACACATACACAAGCTTGTCATTTTCAATTTGACATAATTACCCCATTACCAAATTTCATTTTTGTACCTTCTTCTCATGAAATAACATTATGTACACAAATGCATGTCTGCTCACCAGCAGGGACACCGTTAATGGAAAACACCCTCTGTTCATTCATTATCTAGAATTATTAAACACATTTCTTGTCTTATCAACCTTTTACATTCCCATCTCAGTCAATCTATGATTAATCTGAGGAATGTACTTTTAAATACCATATATTATCAGAGTTTATCAAATTAAATTTAAAACATATTTTATATATATATATATATATTTTTTTTTCTTCCCTATTATGGTGTTACCCATTCACTTCTTTCCACCTCATTCTGGAAACATGATATTAAGAACTACTGCCATGTACGAGTGAGTTCTTGTACAGTTCATGTAAGTTGCACATATTGTGTTATAGAAAGGTTGGAATTTCCAATAAAGGTTCCTCTATATGCATACAGTGCATGTATTTCTGTGGGGTTTTTTTTTACCCAAAATCTTATTCCAAATCTACATTTTCATTGGAATACAATGTTACCTCACATGTTATCTTTAAAAGTGAAATTCATGGGGTTATGGGGATCTGTAAGAACTGCACCAAAAACATTGATTAAAAGAGGTAAGGTGGATTTTTTTAAGTACTTAAAACTTACATTGAGTTTTGTTAGAAGCAAACATTTCTGCTACAATTTTTAGTTTGTGGGTTTGGTAGAGACCAGGCCATCAAAATTAAAGTTCTGTTGGACAGCCTGCAGCTTCAATCTAACAATATTAGGTGTTCTGGTGGGTCACCCACAGGACAAATTACAAACCAAGGAGACCTATATGGTACCTGTATTTCAATGGGTATAGCAACCATCATGCAGTCAGAAAGTTTGATTCTACATTCCTTTTTGACATGTTATAGTCCAGCTAGGCAAAGCACCAAACCTAAATATGTGTGATAGGGTGAATGTGACCGTAGTATTTTGCCATATAAACTCTGTCTGTGTGACAATTACAGTACAACCGGAACGTGACAGGAGATGTTGAACCTGGTGGAACACCATACCTACTCTAGCATATATTTATAACTATATATATAGAGCAAAATAATCACTGGAGGGAGAACAGTTTAGCAGAATTATAGATGATTAATAGCTATGATGGGAATAGAAAACAAATAGAAAAACTCATAGCATTCCCTTGAGCAATGTCTTTAAGTTATGAGTGGGGTTTTCCCTAATTTAATGTTCTATACAGGTTATAAAATGTCTTAAACATGTTATTAAAGTGTGATTATTGTGTTTCTCAAATCAGATGGACACTCTAGTACTATTTGGTGTCTCTACTCTCTATGTACCTGCTCCCTTTGTGTCTTATCACCACCATTTAGAAGTGTCATTTTTACCTGCCCAGTTGATTACATCTAAAATACATCATGAAAGAGTGATCAGTGATGAATTACTGGGAACAATAGGTGAAACAAAACAAATCACATGGAACTAACATGAAAGATTAAATTATTAATAAACAGAACGTAAACCAACATTTTCTAAATTTGTTTATTCTAATTGAAACTCAACCAGATCAATGCCCAATTTACATTTTAGGAAGATATGTTTTTTATGAACATACCAAAAGTATTTTTTCATTTATTTATTTTTTTTCAGTGGTATAGAACTAAATTGTAAGGCAAAGACTTAACTGTCAGCACCATGCAACAGTGCTGGTCAGTAGTTTAAGGGACCATTTTACGAGTGAGTGACACAACAGCCAATGGCAAACTGAGCCTAAAGTCAAAGCAATCAAGACAGTTACTCAGTGGGAAAAAACTGCTGGAGCAAGTAACCTCTTAAAACGCTCATTTAAAATGGGGTCAGTTATTTATCCCAGTGGGGATTTATTACACATACTGTAAAAAACACAAACACAAATCATTATTCACAACAGAATATTTCATACGCATTTGACTGATATAATTTTCTACTTGATGTCCCCAAAGCAGTACTTTTACCCTTTTACAACAAAATAATGTCGAAGACCATAAAATTAGACAAATCATATACTTAGTTATGAACTGCAGTGTTGACTTGCTTAAAATGTTTACAATTATTCATACCAATTGCAGATCCATGGTAAAAGTAATCTTTTAATTTGATACTAAAAAATTTACTTCGTTCTGAAGCAGTTCAGCCAGAGTCCTGTCGTGAATATGAGACCGAATCTGTGCAGCTAAAGACTAGGGAGATGGTAAGGATGCCTTCCAAACTCAATAGAATAGAGCTCATCATCATAAAACTCACAGTAGCTAGAAGAATGTGCTGTACACTGCTAATATTTAGACATATATTAGGCAGACATCTTTAATTAAAATGGAAATAAAAATGGATTGATTTTCGTTTTTCAAAAACAAGGTAAAAGGACGATAAATTAAAAAAAATCAATTCAATTTCATTTCCAATTTACTTACTCAATGGCTCTCTAAATAATCAGTAGAGAAGTCTTATACCGATAACAGTATTTAAACAACCTACTTCTAATAATTTTCACAGAATGACTACAAACATTGGCGCTGCATAACTCATTCTATCGTTTAAATATTCTGTGGATTTTGTGCTGGCCTGGGAAACACAGAAACACACACATACACAAACATACACATCACATTATGCTTTCCTATCTTTACAAGGGCTTTGCATCAGTTTTAATCAATTTTTATAGCCTGACCCTAACCCGTAACCTTATCATTACCAGTAAATGTCTGAGTCTAAACCAACTCTACACCCAATTCTCACCTTAGTTCTGGACCTAATCCCAAACCCCAAAAAAGCACTTCTTCTTAAGGGCCACTGACAGGTAAATTTGAAGATGAAGAAGAACAAATCAAGTAAAACAGATGGGCTACACCAGGTGTTCTCCTAGCAGTTGAATGACATATTAACAGTCCCAGCAATGATGAACTATTATTGTGAATTACACTAGTTATTTTTTGATAATAGCATTGAACTGCTCCAGGATCTTTGAAATGAATTAATAACACAAGCGCATGACAGGGTCTCCTCTCTTTACTAAAATGTTACAGTATTCTAACCTACTATGTACTAAAATTATTTACCCAAATTTGTTTCCTTACTTTCATTAAAAACCTGAGACATAAGAGACATTGATTTAGGCATAGTTCATTTGTGGGCTGATCACAGATGGATAATTTGTTCTGATCTCTTTCCTTTGGCCATGGAGAGAGGGGGTAGATAGAGAGGGAGAGAAGGGGGGAAGGGATGTTCAGTCCAAAACCTCCTACTTTCAAATATTAGCTGTGAAAACGTAGTCACTGTCCATTAGTGTTTCCCTCTCTCTCTCTTTCAGTTTTCTGGGTGCATTAACCTCCTCTCCACATTGCAGAGGAGGTTAGGAAGGGTTGTATTTTGGAATGAAAATGTGTTTTGTGTGTATTCAGTTCTCTGTCATATCCACTGTGTTGAAACACTTAGCAAACACCTGTCTACATTACAACACAACCAAATGCATTCATGTCATTATCCTCCCATTGATCAATGAAAGACCTCCAAATACACATGTTTCTAACTTGCTTTTTAAAGTAAAGTTTTAAACTATGTGTTCGTAATAAATTCAGCTCCCATTTGAACACCAAAAAGCACAACAAAATATCTGAATGCACTAATATAGATCGTGACAAAACTTCATATTGGTGTTACACAAACTAGATAAAGCCACCAATAGTGCTGACTAAACTATACTTTATACACTAATTCAAACTGGAACTATCCGTAAGTGTTTTAGCTCATTTTTCACAGAAACGACTTTCAGCCTTTAGGAAACGGTTGACTGAAATGTTTCATCTTAAACTAAAAAGTGTCACAATGTTCAGTTTCAGGTCTTGAACCTTTCAAGCATGTATCCAATGCATGGTGATCAAATGAGACAAAACATGCTGTTTACTATGCTGATGCCACAGGTCTGTATTACTTTCTCGTTTGACAACCCAGGCCATTGATGCAGCAACTACATATATCCCAAGAAACAAAGACTTCTGCTTATTTTCTTTAACTCAGTCAGGACAAACCTAGGTACTAACTATTGGTACAGACACTAAGGATGAGAACTGATACCACATCTTCAAACATTAGCAAAGAATCAAATTAGAAACAAATGTATATTATCCTCTAAAGAACATTGAAAGAGGATGACTCTTTAACTTCCAATCTAGTTTTTATATGTTGTTTTAACCTTTAAGAATTATTGTTTTAAGGGACTCCCTAAGAAGACCATACACAAAGTTACAAAAACTGTTTGCGATGTATCAGTAGTGTGTCTTATCAGGAAAGAGCCTCTTAATGACTTCAGATGAAGTCATAGGTCAAAGTAAAGCACTCAGGGTTATCTTGTTGGAGGCCACTGGGGAAAAGACGTAGTTTTCCCAAACACATGCGTTAACGAGGTAGATGACAGCAAAACACTTGGTGAGCAGGCGATCACTGAAAAGCAATCAAACATCCTGAAGAAGGCCTGAAAGCCTAGAGGTTGGTAATAAACACAACTTGAAATTAAGATGAAGTACTAAGAAAAAGGTTGTCTACCAACAACAGTGCATAGTTATAGACTGGAATGCTGCCTTGATGCTTATTTTAAACACATGCAAAAACATCTGACATATTCTTTTCATCTTGGTTCAGACATAATTTATCTTTATCCGAAAATAAACAGAGCGCAAAAGTACATTAGATAACGAGCTTATATTCATTCCTCGAAATTACCAAGGCCTTTTACATTGTATTTACAGAGCTATTAAAAATGTAGGAACTGTATGTTGAATGCTTATGTTATCAACCATGAGCAGGGCTTCGTATCCAGTATTTCCAGTGAGAGGATCAGGCATATCAAAATGTGCAAACGGAACAGAACTAAAATGGATGCACACATTGTCAGAGTGGGTGTTGAATGACATGTAGCATAGTAACTAAGAACATCCAAGGTGACCACAGAGGACTACACCAAGTTGTAAAAAATACTAGTACATACACAACGTTTCCTCAGAGTAAGCTTTATTTATATATTTTCATAGTTCCGCAAATGGGTTTTCTGCATCAGTAAATTAAAGATATGAAAGGTTTAACTTTTCTTACTTATTTACCAATAGTACTTACAAAATTATTGTCCATAATATTTAAAAATGTGTAAGTGTATTTAGTTCATGCTAATTTTCTATAAAAAAATGAATTAGTAATTGTTAATTCCAAAATGACATATATATTGAAATCGTACAGTACCAAAAGAATTCTGTGATAATTTTTTAATTTCTTTATCACGCAGTCACAACATCTGTTATGCTTGTTTTATCCATTGTTTACATCTGACTGTTCGATGTGCAAATGCTGTCTTTCATATGCAGTGACAAGAAATCATCATGACAATTCAAACTGAAAGAAAACTGATGTTATCTGTTTTAGGACTATGTGTAGAACTACATCTGATTTAAAAAAATATATATTTGTGCTATTTGGACAGGGATATATGGGCAGTGTGATCTTAGGGCTATGTCCCTTTTTAATATTTGAATAACCTTAAAAAAAGCATAATGTTAGCCGGCATCAAAAAACAATCTCAACTGACTTGATATGTGTTTTCAAACCAACGAACCAACACCTGAAATCAGATCTTCAATCCATGCAACATAAATAAGATAAGAGAGGAATTACTGTTACTTCAGGTAATGTAACATTAAAAATCTTAAAAATAAGAGATATAGTACACTAACACCATTAAAAGTTACAGTAATCCTGGTCCAGCAAACACAGAAATAAATCTGTTTTGAGATTTCCAGACATTCAATTAGTGATAATATGTTAGCTTTGGTTGTAAAGGAGGACAAAGGTTGTGAGTGATGGAAATTGAGAGTAAAATAGAGAGCACTCTATTCTCTTTGATTGCAGTTTGTGATTTTTTTAAATAGCTTAGCTTAGAACAAAGGATTTCATATTAACATTGTAAAATTACTAAGTGTGTTAATTTAGATAGTTTTGAAATAATTTTTATTCTAAAGATAAGTGTCAAATTTAATTACCTTACAGGGTAATCCTTTCATGGGCTTCACTGAATTCCCCACTTTGAAAACCAGACAAAGTACGCACATGTGTAAGTACCTCTGTCAGTATAGCTTCTATGTAGAGGTGCTTGGTCACCGCTTTGTAGATCCTTCTCTGTCAATCCTCTGGCATACAAGAAAAAGGGGTAAACAAAAAGAGTTGAGGATCTGTCTGCTGGATCTAGAGCAGTAAGATAGAGCAGCAACAGGCATTCCAAAAAAGAACTGAAGTCTTCTTTTATATAATTTAATTCATTGTAATTTTCTTTTTTTTGTACTCCGTCTATCCCCTTTCCTTTCTCTGTGCTCTCACTGTCTGTCAGCCCGTTACTCTCTGCGACACACGCTCACACTCTGATTCTCCGTCTGTCACCGCCTCCTCTTCTTCACCACTCCCCCTCATACATTATTAATACATTTCAGACTCATGCTCCATTGCTTTTACATACACACACAGGCTTTGGTTTTCTATCTTCGTTGGGACTTCCACTGATTTCCATTGATTTGTTACGAACAGCTACAGCTTAGCCCTGACCCTAAACTGAACCATTACCAGTGCATGCCTAAACCTAAATCTAAACCTAACTCAGTTCACATCATACTCGTACACCTGATCCCTAATCCAAAAACAGTAGTTGTAGCCTTTGCTGTACCCTTACCAGGCTTCGGTCTCCACGAGAAGTAGTCAGTCAGAATCAGAATCAGAATTCTTTATTTGTCATTGCCCCACATGGCTGCAACAAAATTTCCAAAAACAAAACAAAAGCAAAACAGTGCAGGAAAGTAGTGCAAATTAAGAGAATAACTATAAAAAATGTAAAAGTTAGAAAAAGTTAATAAAAAATGGACTGTTCAGGTGGAAAAAAATGAAACATATATACAACAAAAAAAAATTTGTTACAGTGAACGTGAGGGGATCAGGGCAACAACAGCTCTCGGAAAAAAGCTGTTTGTTTTTGTCCTTATTGCCCTGAAATGCCTCCCAGAGGGGAGCAGTTGAAAAAGAGGGTGGCAGGTTTGTGAGGAATCCCTGATAATGCTACGGGCTCTCCTGAGGCAGCGGTTTGAGTAAATCTCCTCCAGAGAGGGGAGAGGTCAGCCGGTCAGTCTCTGGGCGGTGTTGATGACGCGTTGGAGCTGCTTCCTCTCTGCTGCAGTGCAGCTGGAGAACCACAGCGAGATGCCACTGCTTAGCACCGACTAGAGAGAGCAGCGGTAGAAGGACAGCAGCAGATCAGGTCTCAGGTTGTTCTTACTGAGTAAGGACTGCCGTAGAGTTAGTGGTCCACGTCAGATCCTCGCTGATGTAGGTGCCCAGGAACCTGAAGACCAGCACCATCTCCACCCTGTCCCCGTTGATGGTGATGGGCTGAGTTTCCTGTTTACACCTCCGAAAGTCAACGATGAGCTCCTTTGACTTGGAGGTGTTCATGGTCCATGCACCATGCAGACAGACGCTTCATCTCCACACAATAGTAATATTTGTTAAAAAAAATTCTTCCCACAATGAAGTAAATATGTGGCCACAAACACATATGTCTTTCTAACTTCACAAGTACTTTGCCTTGACTTCACTTCCATTCATTTTGCAATTTATTCTAACTGTAAACCTGACCTAACTCAAATCAAACCTTTCCCCTAAATCTGACAAATACCCCTCAAAAAGTACTTCTTCCTATTGGGTCAGGACTGCCCATAAGGAGTAGAGGGTCATCGAAAAATTATGTTTCTTCAAAAGACAGGGCTTATGAGATGTTAAAACACACACACATTTACATAAAAAATATAGAAAAGTTTGCTACTGTACATGTTGGTGCAAGTAGGCCTAGCCGAAAAAAGATACACTTTACCTACGCGAAAATATTTTTCAAAAATCTTCCCAATACGTACACTGAAAGGAAGAAGGTCGCTGCCGAGCTTAAATATATTAAGCATTTTGCAGCCACATCCGACCTGTGGTCGAGTCGCACCATGGAGCTCTATAGGAGCTTGACTGTGCATTACATAGACAACAAGTGGCAACTGTAAAACAGGTAAACAGGTAAAACTTCCAAATTTATCGTGATACTGATTTGAGGGCATATTACCCAACCAGTCAGAGAGATGGGCTTACATAAAAACTGTCAGTGGTCTTGTTAATAAAGTTAGTAATTTGATCTAAGAGAACCAGATGACTGACTTTTAGATTTGGTTTCATTGGCTTTTAACCCATAAACAAAAGTTTTTTGTAAATACCCTTTATTTAAAATTTTTCTAAAAAACACTGCCGATAACCATGAAAGATAACAATGAGCTTGGTGGAATTTAAAATGTATATATTTAAAATGATAGGGGGAAACGGTTATATAGGACCAAACACAACCTAATAAACTGTTTTAATTCACTATTTAATTTCATTAAAAAATATCTAATCAGTTAGGTTATTAGGATGCTAAATCCTTACTGTTTTGCTCCAGATATGATTTGTTGTTTTGTTTTTTAGATGTTTTGGAGAGATGTTCTCAAGGCAAAAACTAATTAACTAATTAACCAAGGGCTTCACCAGTTTCTGATTTAACCATAAAATTGTAAAAATAGAACAGTTTTAATACACTGACTGTTTATTTTAATTCTAAAGACACATGATCCAAAACGTATCCACTATGCTGGATTACCATATAACTAATTTAGCCCCAAAAGGGCAAAGTAAACACAGTCTAACGCCTGTTGCTTAAAACACAATTGGACAGCAATAATAAGATGAGCAGTGAAGTTACATTCAATAAATGTGGATCTAAATCTAAGCCCTAAATCAGTTATGGGTCATTTAAAATATTTATGCAGTACATATTCATTTAGCAAATCTTTGAAGATTTATACCCTTCTTAGGCTGAATATTCTAAAACAACAACACAGCAAAATAAAATATATGGTGTGGAAAAAAAAAAAATCTCATGAAGAGAAGGTTACGAGAAGGACTGAAGATTCCTCAGCACATACAGGTATACACACACACCTGGTTTCTTTGAACCATTGTTGGGGCTGGCACGCTAGAAAACACTTTGAAAGTAGTAGGGATTTGTTCGTGTAGCTGTTTGTGTGTGTACTTGTGTAGCCCTGAGGATGGATGGGTGTGTATCTAGGCTTGACCTCGTGACCTTAGCCAACATTTTTTAGCTCCCTTCTGTCTGCAACCAAACTCCTGAATCAATACCTCTCCACAGTCACTGCTCCCAGGCATGATATGCAAATAAGCTATACATATCTTAAATTGATGGGCTTACAACAATGGAAGCTTGTAACCTGATTTCTGTTTTTCCTTAGGACATCCCCAAAATGTTTAAATACACACACACACACACACACACACACACACACACACACACACACACACACACACACACACACACACACACACACACACACACACACACACACACATTTTTGTGAGGCTATCCATTTGGAGACTTTTCATTGAAGTCCATTCATTGTGTAACCATTACCAGTACTTGCTTAACCCTAAATCTACCCCTAACCCATTTCACAGTAGTCGGACCAGTTTTCTGACATCTTCGGACCAGTCCAGTTTTCTGACATCTTCAACAGACAAGCAAACAGACTCAGTGACAAGTGTACTTTAAGAGCTAGATGTACTGACAAATTTACCCATAGGGGGAAAAAAAACCTTGTCTTCTTGCTCCTAGGAGTTATCTTCAGCATATTCTTCCAGCCTAGCAACAATAACTAAAAAATTAGAATTGATTATATGATCATGAAACCAGTAGGATAAAAGCAGTGGAGAAATACTAACTTTGATTTTGAATCAGATTATTTAACAACTACAAAAGGTTAATCAAGCATCATCATGTACAATACTAAACATGAACAACAATGGAAAAGCAATAAAGTAAAAATAGAAACAACAATTAAAACATAAGAGAAAGAAATGAGGACACTTGGAATACCGGACAATTACTGGATCCGATACACTGTAAACAAAAGAAGGACGGAGGGGTGTACATTAATTAACTTGCTGACCTCCACACACCCAGACTAACCCACTTGCAGACCATGTCCGGCAGTTACTGAGCCATATGTGGGGTACAAATCACCCTAGGGCGTAGAGACATGGTATTCTAATTAAACTGTAACAAAATTAAGCTTGTGCAGACATAAACACACAACACACACACATGCTTAGTGAGTGACTGCATAGCGTAAACTGATGTATGATTCAGAAAAAACCTGGGGATAGGGAGGTCACTTCAACCACACAGAGGGAAAACATTCATGAGTCATAATAATGTTAGAATGTGGCTGTGTGTATCTATGCACTCGTAAAAAAATCCCATAATATAATTTGCGAACTGAAACTTTCTACATGAAGGTGTTAAAGGATTGTTTAGGCTTTGCTGATGTAGATCTAGTCTGGATTCATTTGTGAGGACTGCTGTGTGTCAGGATGCATGTTCATGTTCATCCGGGAGAAATCTATGCTAAATGGATACAGTGTGTGGGGTACTATGAATGAGGCTTTGTCTCTGTCAACAAAAGATTAAAGACTGCATCAATTGTACAAATAGGGTCCACCTCTGCGCCCTGTCAGAAAACACCCAGGAGCATTACACTGGTGTCCTTTCTTTGTTGCACACACATTAGAGCCTGTCCCTTCTAAATATGGTCTAGAAACACCAGAAACTTACAACTTGCTGTTTATGTATTATTGTACCAATTTTTAAAGCACAAACAACAGAGAACCATGGACGGCAAGATATTAGCTGGCTGTAAAAAGTTGGTACGGACTGTATTGGATCTGTCCTTGGATGCAAAGAAGAAAATCAGGATACACAACAGCTTTCATTTTGCACCACAGGTACTATTTGTCACTCATTTCCCCACAGTACAAAGTTTAACAGAAGGGAAAGTTTAAGTATTTTAACCAAGTGAACATACATGTCACATATATTACCTGCGGATATGATTTAAAAAGTTTTGTATGGAAACATTTATTCAGAAAAGTCTTGTTCTGTCTTAACATTTTGTATAAGAGTCCCAGAAGTTCTTAGAGAATTTAAAATGATGTTAAGCCAAGAATCCAACCTGGTCCCTATTTTCATGAGGTAGGTAAGGAAACCCCCAAATCAATACCTCTAAAACAGTGACAGAGATCAGTATCTGACTTTTCTAACTTGTTCTGCATGCTTTAAAGAGAGCCTGTTTTCATCCTTCACTTCGGCCTAGTGAAGGAGGAGCTAGTACTTACAGATGATGGATTCAAAGTGATTACAAACAGTGTTTGTATTGTGAAAACTCTAGTTGTTTCATCCTTCACTCCAGACTCCGTCTCAAGATGAAGGTCCTCAAGGTGGTCCACCAGTAAGTAAGGGACTACTGGCGATCAGACAGATATACCTGATCAACCCCATTTTGCTCTCACAGCTACTCTATTATTCCACCATGACTCTTCAGATTAAAGCTCTCATTGACTCTGGTTGTGAGCAATCTTTACTACGTTCTGTCCCTGGTGTCCCATTGTAAGATTGAAAAAGAACCCCTTGTCAAACCTCTTAAGACTACTTCTATGCACAATAAGAAATTCGCCTGGATTCATGGTCAGAACACTGCCTTTCTTTCTGCCTTCAATCTATCACTCTTCCTAGACTGTCTCCAGGGGCAGACCTTGAACAACAGGAGGTCCATCTGAGTAATGTGGCGGATGACAAAGTCTTCAGTAAAGGTAAGGCCTGCTCACTACCTCCACACAGACCATAAGATTGCATTATAGATTTACTTCCTGGTTCTCCATTACCCACTAGACTAGTTGACCAGTCTTTAAAATATCTCCCATCCTGAAAGAGAAACCATGTAAAAATACATTTGAAAATTAGCATAAAGAATTTTTACTAAGCTAGACTTCCACAACGACTACTACCTAGTCCGAATCAACCAGGGAGATGCGTGGATTCAAAACACCCATCAGCCAAGTTAAATATTTGGTTAGTCTGGAAGCACTTCTTATCGCTGTTAGAAGCAAAAGTTTCACTCACATCTGGTTATCACCTGCAGTCTGCCCATAAAACATATATTTCTAGTGCTACTTTTGAAGCCTCACTAGGTTACCAATTGTCCATTGTCATCACCTCAGTCCTTCATTACATCCGCCACTGCAAACAAATCTAAAATAATCCCATCAACTCACTCAACTGTACTGCGGCACAATACAAAAGGATTGCAGACCAAAAACAAACACAAGCACCCACCTATAACCCAGGTCCCGAAGTTTGGCTTTCTTCTCATGATATCCCAAGATCAATTACAAGACAATTATACCCCATGTTGACTGGTCCCAATGAGATTCAATCCATCATTAGTCCCACTGCTGTCCGCCTCAAGCTTACCTCTCTTTGCCAGACCCATCCCACATTCCATGTCTCTCAGATTAAACTAGTCCATTCCAGCACTTCGAAGAGATTTCTGTCTGTCACATGCATCTTCCTGCTCAACCCACTGGATGAAGTTTCTCAACGTCTGGCAGCCGCTCCCCCTCAACCCTACAAACATTGTTAAGCTCTGTTTGCTCTGACCGCAGCACCTCTCTCCATACGTCCGCTGTTGATCTTCTCCCTCTCAAAGGACTGAACAACGGGAACAACATATGCAACCATACCACCCTCAACTGCGTAATGAACTCATCCCTCCCTGGCAGTAAACCTCTCACTCAAAAATAAGTTCAGCTCTGTTCTGCTATAAATTATTTCCCTGCCAACAACCCATTATCCTCCCTCTCTCAGAGCCTCCTACTTTGACAGAGTTCCCCTCTCTAAGCTCCTGGTTTCCCTTTGCAATCTTCATTCAGATCATCTACATCCATTATATTGCTTTGTAAATAAATACCATAACACGAATTGTGTCTCCTGAGTTTTTTTTTTTTACATGTGGGTTCAAATGAGTTCCAGAAAATATGAGAGAACATGTCTATTGACCCCCCTCTGCCCCGCAAACACCCCCAGGAAATAATTGTGATCAGACATGAATAAAAAGTCTGTAGAAAGACCAAAATCCACAAGAAAAAGCCAAAACATCAGGGCATATCATATTTGAAAGCATATAAATAGTTTTAAAATATTATAAATTCACCATTTATATTGCTGATTTATATTACATTTTAAACTATCTATTTGACGCAAAATGGGCTGACACAGGGTGTGATTTAAAAAACAAAAAAGTAAATGTGCTTAGTGTTGTACCCCCGATATCAGTTTAGTGGGGCTGCTTGTTGTAAATTTTGATCTCCAAAGACATCTTTGTTTTTAAATTAAACTGCTGATCGATCTGCATTCACTGGGTCCATCCTTACATTCCGTTCATAAACAAATGGGCTGAGGATCACGTTTGTTTGTTTTTTTGTGCATTTTGTGCATTATTTTCAAGCGTGAGAAGATTGATTAGGGTGGCAGATCAGATATTTGTTTGTTCGTTTTTGTGTGTGTACAAACAAGGTATTCAGCTTTTATATAATAATGTCTGTTATGAATAAACTACCCTGCAAGAAAAATATCTAATAAAACTGCTAAAGTAAAATTGATATCAACAGGAGAAAGGTAAAAACCCTTTTTTTAACATTTATCTTTTTAATATGCCTCCTCAAACACACACACAATAGTCAGTCAGTCCCCACAAGTATAGAATGTGTTCAAAACCTGTCCCCACACAATATTAAAAACAAGTACACACACATTTTCACACACACCCAAAGCTCAACCTGCCAATTAGCAAGCACCTGGTGGTGCCATTTTCTCAATACAATAGTATATAATGTAGAGCCCTTTTACAACAAGATACAACACTGAAGGATATATTATGAAAGTAGCAATGAAACATCCAAAAATCTGCTCAGAGATTAAAACCAACACTCTGTTATTGTTTTGTTGTCAACAAATTTGTACCTCTCATTTCCTATAAGAAACAAACCTCTTGTTTTAAATACAGCAGTTTTAAGTCAGTATTTGGCAGAGGAAGGGTTTGTTTTGCACTCATGTGCCTCCATAGGACTGTGTTTATCTCCACATGTTGTCATAAACAAGACTGACTAAGTGTCTTATTGATTGGCACAAATGTTCCACATGGTCTCAGTTCTACAGATGGCCAGTTAAGATGTTCTTCCTTGTTTTTTGGCAATGTCCCACGTGATTAGACATGAAGAGGCTTGTTCCTGCTCAATCTGAGTGTGTGTTCTTGTGTGTGTGTGTGAGAAAGAGAGATAGGGAGAGAGAGAGAGAAAGAGAGAGAGAGAGAAAGAGAGATTCAGTTGTCTACTGCTGACCAGCTGCTGCCAGCAGCTATTGTCACCAGACGTAATGACTACGTGTGTGTGTGTGTGTGTGTGTGTGTGTGTGTGTGTGTGTGTGTGTGTGCGTGTACATAAGGGTAGTGGTTTGGGGGGGTGGGTGGATGTCAGGGGGTGGTTTGCATAAATAGGCAGAACATTGCCAGAGCAAGTATTTACGCCCTCCCAAACGGCCAACATGAGAGGCTTACTTAAATATCCATGAGTGAGTCAAAGCAACAATCTTGGTATGTTTTTGATGTTTCGATTTTGCATAATACCCCAAACTCCTTTAATATTAATTTTGGTTGGAAGAACCCTTTTATTCAAAGTTATTAATTACTAAATACCATAGTTTGCCAAGGGTATAAAGCATATAAATAAATTAATTAATTTACTCCATCATCTGCATAGTCTGTACAAGAGTAATTGGTTGACTGTGTATTGTAGTTAAATGAGGTAGGTGAAGAAGAACCAAAAAATTAAACGTAATTGCTAAGCAGCATGTTATGCCAAATAAAGAAAAATAAAATAAAATAAAATTATTCTCATCTAACTGAAAGTTATTCAACTAAAATAAAAATTGAAGTTGGTATTGTACACTGGAAGTTAAAGAGTGAGTTGCAACTAATCTGAACTTTATACATATAACTGGATTGCCTACTATACGTAGTTTATTCAAAAAAGAAAAAAAGGACAGACAGATCTGCTATATCTTTTAATTTATTTACACAAATGAGGTTAATTTTAAGACATATACTTTGTTTGAAGGTTGTGAGTTCTCCTGCCTCCTTGTCTAGCCCAGGACATTTGCATGTTTTCTCCCTCCATATGTTCTCTCTTACTACTCAGGCCTCTTTCCACAATCACATAGTATGTGTGTTAGGTTAATTACCCTTAGGTTTCAGTGTTTGTATGAATGGTTGTTTTTCCTATGCGTCCCCATGTTGTCCTATGATGGACTGGTGATCTATCCAGATTGTATCTCACTTCTCTCCCAAAGATCCCTGGATAGGCATCGTTTAGGCAGCATCATATTTTTGTTGATAATTATTATGTAAAGGTATCAGTCATGTATTTATAAGGACGTTACAGGGAGGCTTTGAGAGACTGAGTCATACAGGGGCTGATTTCATTGTGCATTGAACTGTCTGACCTCAGAATGAACTGACAGAAACTTGGGAACATTGAAAACTGTCTTAAATGTTTTCACCCAAGGCATACAATCATAAAATTGCGTCAGGGGGGGTCAACCCTCTGTCCAGGATGTGACAGACAATGCAGACAATGATAATTTATGCATAATTATGATTAGTGTTCGTCTCATTTCATTATTGCTTGCATGAACAATGCTCTTCTAAACTTTATTTCCACCAAATTAGTATTAGGAAGCAACATGTAAAACCATTGTGCATGACAAAGGACTTACTATCTTACACCGTACAGCTGATCAATGCAAACCGTAACATTATATTTATTTCATTCTGTTCTTGTACCTTACTAATCAGACATCATCCTCCTATTGACATCTTAAGGTCCTTTCCTCTGGTCCTCCTTTTCTCACTTCCACTGGAAAGCTATATAATTAATTAAAATACAATTTTAAATAACATCTCATTTGATTTCAAAATTCTGATTATGTGACACGTTTAACTGAATAGTTTGCTAATTTATTCCTGTCAAGGAACTGGTTTTAGGACCGAAGTGCAGTACCACGTCAGGTAGAGTGTAAAGTACTTTATTTTTAGGCGTAGCAACAAGCAGGTAATTTAACTGGCAGCAGGAAATAGTCTTTGGTTAACTAAAGGCATCAACAGGAAACAAGGAGACTGGTGAGTCCTCACAGCGTTGGCAACAAGCTGATAATTCACCTGACAGCAGATAACAGGCCTTGGTAAGTTCCAGACAACAAAAAGAAGCGGACAGGCTGGTCAGCGTTTTGGTTGGGTAACAGCCTAACAAACAAAATCCGAAGGGGACAGACAAAAGGCTTGTCATGGATGGGCAGAAGGTCGGGGCAGAGAAGAAGACGTGGTCAGAGGCAAGCTGGAGTCGAAACCGAGAATTTAAATCAAGAATCAATGCTGGAATGAAGTGCATGCTGCAACCACAATCTGGCACTGAATGAGGGAAACACTGCTGCTAAAATGCTAATAGGCTGACGAGCAGTGATGAGCTGCAGCTGAGGGTGAGCAGGCGTGGAAAGTTGGAGCTGATTAGGAGGTGCTGCTGAGAAGTGGGAGACCTCACACGCCACAGCCAACAGGGCAGAATGTGACAGAACCCCCCCCCCCCTCAAGGGACGGCACCCAACGTCTAAAAAAGGACCAACCAAGCCAGGCAGGGCGGTGCGGGAAAAAGGCAGCAGGCGGGGCTAAAACTCCTCAGAGTCATAGGCAGTGCAGCAGGTTCCGAGGGTACTGATACAGCAGAAGGCTGCAAAGGGTGAAGGCGATGAAAGTCGGCAAAAAGGTTCGCATCGAGGATATGACGAGAAGGAACCCAAGATCTATCTTCTGGACCATTGCCTTCCCAATCAACCAGGTACAGGAGACCCCTCCCCCAACGAAGGGACCAAACCAGGCACTGAACAGTGAAGGCAGGCGCCCCATCAATAAGACGAGTAGGGGGAGGAGGCCGTACCACCGGAGACAGAGGGCAGTCATGGACTGGCTTGATCCTGGAGATATGGAATGTCGGATGGACACGCATAGTGCGGGGAAGTTGCAGCCTCACTGTATAATCACAGTATAATCCTTAGAATAGGAAAGGGACAGACGAATCTGGGGGCCAACTACTTAGACTCCACCCGGAGAGGAAGGTCCCTAACAGAGAGCCACACCTTCTGGCCTACTAGGTAGGCAGGGGCTGTGAACGGTGCTGGTTGGTAGAGGCAGTTTAGCGACCCACCGAGCGCTGGAGGGTTGAGCGCACTCGGTCCTAGGTCCGACGGCAGCGGCGAACAAAGGCTTGGACAGATGGGCAGGTGACTTTTCTCTCTTGTGCAGGGAAAAGAGGAGGTTGGTAGCCATAGACACAGTGGAAGGGGGAGAGACCTGTGGCAGTGCTGACAAGGGAGTTATGGGCATACTCAACCCATATGAGTTGTTGAGACCAGGAGGATGGATTTTGTGAAACCAGACAACGCAGAGCGTTCTCCATCTCTTGATTCAAGTGCTCTGTCTGCCCATTGGACTGAGGGTGGAAACCAGAAGAAAGACTGGCAGTGGCCCCCATGTGATTGCAGAATTCTTTTCAAAAAACAGAAGAGAACTGCGGACCACGGTCGGACACCACATCGACTGGGAGACCATGAAGGCAAGACATGGTGAAGGACCAGCTTGGCAGTCTCCTTAGCAGAAGATAGTTTTGAAATGGGCACGAAGTGGGCCATCTTGCTAAACTGGTCAACCACAGTGAGGATGACTGTGTTGTCAACAGAAGGAGGAAGACCAGTCACAAATTCTAGGGAGATGTGGGACCAAAGTCGATGTGGTATCGGGAGTGGTTGAAGGAGTCCCGCAGGGGCCTGATGCGAGGTTTTCTGCTGATTACAGGTGTGACATGCCTTGACAAAACTGCGGGTATCTGCCACCAAGGTAGGCCACCAGAAGCGCTGGAGCAGAACATCTTGTGTCGGTTGGGAACCTGGATGACAGGTTAGCTTGGAGGAGTGGGCCCACTGCAGAACGTCAGACCTCAACGCTTCAGGAACATAGAGGCTGTTGAGAGGACAGGCACCTTGAATCTAGTGAAGAAAAGAGACCAACGGGCCTGGCGATAATTGAGTCTTTTGGCAGAGCGAAGGTACTCAAGGTTCTTGTGATCAGTCCAAATCAAAAATGGTTCTTTAGTACCTTCCAGCCAGTGGCGCCATTCTTCTAGGGCTTCCTTCACGGCCAGTAGCTCTCTGTTGCCGATGTCATAATTCTTCTCTGTCGAGGATAGGCGTCGAGAGAAAAAGGCACAGGGATGGAGTTTCTGGTCGACTACTGACCTTTGGGAGAGAACAGCACCAACCCCCACATCTGAGGCATCCACCTCAACGACAAATTGCTGACTGGGGTCCGGTAATTGGAGGATGGGTGCTGAGGTGAATCTAGATTGGAGATCCTTGTAAGCTTCATCAGCAGCAGGAGTCCATTGGAATGACACCTTGGAACTGGTTAGGGCAGTGAGAGGAGCGGCCACAGAACTGTAGTTTCGAATAAAACGATGGTAAAAGTTGGCAAACCCCAGAAAACGTTGAAGCTGTTTGCGGGAGTCTGGAACAAGCCAGGAGGTGCCAGCTGAGACTTTTACTGGATCCATCTGGAGACAGTTCTTGGCCACAATGTAGCCCAGGAAGGACACAGACTGGGCATAGAAGTCACACTTCTCCGCCATCACAAACATGGAGTTCTCCAGAAGGCGCTGTAGCACAGCTCTGACATGATGGACATGCTCACGCAGGGTTTTGGAGAAGATGAGAATGTCATCGAGGTAGACAAAGACAAACTGGTTGAGCATGTCTTGGAGAACGTCATTGACCAGGGCTTGGAAAACAGCAGGGGCATTGGTTAGGCCGAAAGGCATCACCAGGTACTCATAGTGTCCAGAAGGGGTGTTAAAGGCTGTTTTCCATTCGTCTCCTTCTCTAATCCGGACCAGATGGTAAGCATTGCGAATGTCTAGCTTAGTAAAGACCGTGGCGCCCTGAAGCAGTTCAAAGGCAGAAGAGAGGAGAGGCAAGGGGTAACGGTTCTTAATAGTTATTTCATTCAGCCCTCGGTAGTCAATGCAAGGTCTCAGAGTCTTATTCTTCTTCTCAACAAAGAAGAAGCCTGCCCCAGCAGGACAGGAAGAGGGCCGGATGATCCCTGCTGACAGTCCCCAGAACATGTCCATCGAGAGCCCAAGCAGGAATGGATGAGGCAAGGGAACCTTCTCGAGCCCCAACTGCTGAACCAAATCCTCATCCATGATACAAGCATCAGTACCAGAGTCTATGAGTGTAGGCAGCGACCGGGATCCACCAGGCAGGAGTAACCGGGCTTGAAGCTGAGGTCTCTGAGGCTGAGGGGAGGGCACAACAGTCGGGCTCACCAGTATCTCCTCAACTACTGGTGAGCCTTTGCTTTTACTGGACAGTTGAATTTGAAGTGACTAGCTTGGCCAAAGTACATGCATAGGTTAGATCTCCATCGTCTTTCTCGTTCCTCTGGTGTAAGAGAAGCACGGCCCAACTGCATAGGTTCTGGTTCTTCCAACAGCTGCCTTGATGAAGATGCAGAGGCGCTAGCCTGCCCTCTGTCTTGGATGGTTGGGTGGGCGACGAGAGGATCCCTGACGTTTCTCGCGTTGGCGAACCTGAACCCGATGATCAATCCGGATTGCTAGCGCTATAACTTTATCCAGTGTCTGAGGAACATCAGGGGAAACCAGTTCATCTTTGATGTAATCTGCTAGGCCATGGAGGAATGCATCCAACCAGGGCGGCCGGGTTCCAGCTGCTGTGGCTGGCTCTCGTACGAAAATCTATTGAGTAGTCCGCCACGGTGCGTTCCCCCTGCTGGAGCCCCTTGAGGCCTCGAACAACCTCAGAGCTGGAGAACCCAACACCAAAAACTTTGCGTAGCTCCTCAGAAAAACTCTGGAAAGAGGAGCAGGCATTGGTTTGCCTGTCCCATTCTGCCGTTCCCCATAGACAAGCCCTGCCAGTGAGGTGGTTAATGGTGAAGGCAACTTTTGCTTGCTCTGAAGAAGTAAGGAGGACGCTGAGGAGGATTAACCCCCGGAAAGCTGCTGGCCCAGACAACATCCCCGGACGGGTGCTGAGAGAGTGCGCGGACCAGCTCTAAGACGTGCTGGCGGACATCTTCAACGCCTCCCTCATCCAGGCAGCTGTCCCCACCTGCATGAAGACCGCCACCATCATCCCGGTCCCCAAGAGCTCCGCAGCGACAGGTCTGAATGACTATCGGCCAGTAGCACTCACACCGATAGTCACAAAGTGCCTCGAGAGACTGGTTCAGACCCACATCAAAGCCACCATCAATGTCACGGTGGATCCACATCAGTATGCATATAGGAAAACTCGATCCACAGAGGACGCCATTTCCTCCGTGCTCCACACTGCCCTCACCCACCTGGAGCAGAAGGATTCCTACGTCCGTATGCTGTTTGTGGACTTCACATCTGCCTTCAACACCATGATTCCTCAGACTCTGATTAAAAAACTCTCCTCACTTGGACTGAGCTCTTCCATCTGCAACTGGGTCCTGGACTTCCTGACCAACAGGCCGCAGTCTGTGAGGATTCACAACATCGCCTCCCCCACCATCACCCTCAGCACTGGCTCCCCTCAGGGCTGTGTGCTGAGCCCCCTCCTGTTCACACTGCTAACATATGACTGCTCGCCTATCCATCCAGGCTGTCATATTGTGAAGTTTGAAGACGACACAGCAGTGGTTGGATGCATCACAAACCGTGATGAGTCCAGCTACAGGCAGAAGGTGGAACACCTGGAGGGTTGGTGCAGATAGAACAACCTCTGCATTAATGAAAAGAAAACCAAGGAGATGATTGTGGACTTCAGAAGGGGCAAGCATGCCCACCTCCCCCTGCACATGGGAGGATCTGCGGTGGAAGTGGTCAACAGCTACAGGTATGTGGGTGTACACCTGAGTAACAACCTCACCTGGAGCAACAACACTTCCATTCTGGTCAGGAAGGCGCACCAGCGGCTCTACTTCCTAAGGAGGCTCAGTTGAGCTGGACTCGGGAGCTCTGTCCTCACCTCCTTCTACAGATGTGTGGTGGAGGGCGTCTTGTGCTCCAGCATCAACGTGTGGCATGGAAGCTGCTCTGCTGCAGACAGGAAAGCTCTGCAGAGGGTGGTGAAGATCGCACAAAGGATTGTTGGAGTCAGCCTCCCCAGCGCCACAGACATCTACACCTCCAGATGCAGAAAAAGGGCCACCTGCATCAGGAAGGATCCCACCCACCCAACACACTCACTTTTTGTTCCGCTCCCCTCAGGCAGGGGGCTGCGGAGCATCAAGTGTAGAACAACCCGTCTGAGAAACAGCTTCATTCCTGAAGCTGTGAGACTCTTGAACTCCTCCTGAACAAACCACTGCACGGACAATACATAATTGAACACCTTGCTATACCCGCACTGAGATACTTTACTACCGTATATTCTGTATATTTTCTGAACATTCTGTGTTCTATTTCATTTACATTTTATTTATTTTAATTTTTTAACTTTATTTTATCTATTTTAATATTAGCTCTTGGGTGGAACTGGACTGTGAGAATGTAATTTCGTTCCACCTCATGTACCACATGTGTTGAAATGATAAAGTCTCCTTGAATCCTTGAAAAGTACGGGGCTGAAGGGAGAACAGCAACGAACAGTTTGTCAGGAAAGGACCACAGGACTCTGGGTTACCATCATAACGCTCTGGAGCTCCCACCCGGGGCTCAGGAAGGTCACTGGGCAGAAGAGCAGTCGGAACTGGAACTTGAGATGAGGCTGGAGCTGGAGCATAAGCCACTGACAAGGGCTGGGTAGCAGCAGAAGTAGTGATGAAGGTCATTATTTGCTGCATTTGTGTTGATAGCGCAGAGACAGTTTGTTCATTAGCTTAGGCTGTCTGCCTAGCCTCCGAGACAGCAGCAGACATCAGAGCTTCATGTTGCTGCAGGACGCCTTCTAATTTGATCAGATGCTCCAGGGGTGAGGGGCTGTCTGCTGAGTCCATTATTGGCCAGATTGTACTGTCAAGGAACTGGTGTTAGGACCCAAGTGCAGTACCACGTCAGGTAGCGTTTAAAGTACTTTATTTTTAGGCGTATCAACAAGCGGGTAATTTAACTGGCATCTGGAAACAGTCTTTGATTAACTCCAGGCATCAACAGGAAACAAGGAGACTGGTGAGTCCTCACAGCGTTGGCAACAAGCTGATAATTCACCTGACAGCAGAAGACAGGCCTTGGTAAGCTCCAGACACCAACAGGAAGCGGGCAGGCTGGTGAGCGTTTTGGTTGGTTATCAGCCGAACAAACAAAATCCGAAGGGGACAGACAAAAGGCTTGTCATGGATGGGCAGAAGGTCGGGGCAGAGACGAGAAGACGTGGTCAGAGGCAAGCTGGAGTCGAGAATTTAAATCAAGACTCAATGCTGGAATGAAGTGCATGCTGCAACGACAATCTGGCACTGAATGAGGGAAACACTGCTGCTAAAATGCTGACTGGCTGACGAGTAGTGATGAGCTGCAGCTGAGGGTGAGCAGGTGTGGAAGGTTGGAGCTGATTAGGAGGTGCTGCAGAGAAGTGGGAGACCTCACACGCCACAGCCAACAGGGCAGAATGTGACAATTTCAGTGTTATTTTCTTTGTGTTATTATCTTACAGTTAAAGACGAGGGAACAATCAATTGAGTTATATTAACTATAGGAAACAACTAAACTGCGTACAGAAAATTATTTTTCCAAAAAATAGTTTTGTAACATTTTAGTCAAAAATCCTTACTAACATAATAGTAAGGCTGTTCAAGGAACATCCAGGGCCACAGACCACCCTAACTTTACCAGAAAGACAGAAATCTGTAGCAGAGGGTAGTACCCTCAGATCATGTTGTGACATCAGTGCACCTGGTTTATAAGGAGAAAATGAAAAACACAAACTGAGACATGAACAGGTCTGTCAGCTATGCTGACAAGTGTGTGAATGCTTGGAGGTAGTTGGGTGACCTACATGTACTACTGGAACAGACCCTTGGGCTTCAATTATTTTTGGTCAGGGCAACTGTGAACTAAACCTGTAAGGAGGTATACAAGCACATAGAGAAACAGCATTATTATTCTGCAAATGATAAATGAAAATATATAAAATGTGTTTTTCTGTGTTAAAACAGAGTGGTTCATTTCCTATGTCGCTACATGATGGCTCAGAAAAAGGAATCGCTTCGAAGTAAATGAATTGGTGCATTTGTCCATAACGTTTTATAAATGTAATAAGCTCCTTTTCTTATTAACTTAAAACAATCTAACGTTATATTTTATTTTAAAGGTATATAAAATGTAATGGTGTACACCATTTCCATTTTAATATAAACTTCTGATGGACAACATCATCCCCAAAATAACAGAGAGATGCTTCCCTATCAACAAACCCTGGATCACCAGTGACCTCAAGGAACTGTCAAAAAGGGAAAAAAGTGCCTTTTAGGCAGCAAGGCAGAGAGTTAATGAGAAGTATACAGAAACAGCTCAACGTTAAGGTCAGAGAGACCAAGGAGGTGTATAGAAAGAAGCTGGAGAGGAGGGGAACAATATCAGAGATGTCTGGTCAGGAAGGAAAACGATCGCAGCCTTCAAGCTTAATGATTATCTGATTAATAGAGGTCTGGACAGAGCAATCAGCTGAACACATTTTTCAAGAGGTTCAGTTCAGGAAAAAAGCTCACCATCATCTCCTTTATCCAGCCAACCAGACATCCTACCCTTCCTTGACCCACAGCTTTTTAAATAGACCTTAGATTTTTTTTATCCTCTATTTCAGTCATAGACTCTTCTGGTTCCACAGGTTTGTCTTTAGCCATATCAGAAGATGATGCTACCCTTCTTACCATTCTGTGTCTAGATGTCTGTTGAAGAGGCAGCTGGAGGTGACTGAACCAGAGCA
>JAVLVB010000614.1:246933-286838 GCA_032876305.1 Orestias chungarensis | reverse complement strand
GAGAAGGTTACACTGTTATAGAAGACATCTTTTCTGGTTCCAGTACCAAAAAAAAAAAAAAAAAAAAACATCAGCCATCAACGTCTACAGAATGGTTGTCCTGACATCCTCTATCATGAAAGTCTTGAAAAGACACCTGTTGGCCCACCTGTGTAAGCAACCCAGCACATACCAGGATCCCCTGCAGTTTGCTTATCGCCATGGACATCTACTTCAACAAACCCACGGTCACTTGGACAAAGCAGGCAGAACTGTGAGGATCAACTTTTTTGATTTCTCCATTTCATTTAACACAATTCAGCCTGATCTGCTTTGTCGGCAACTCCTCAGCAATCGCCTGGATCAATGACTACCTGACACACAGACCAGACCACAGTTTGGAGACTGAAGGATTGTGTGTCTAATCAGGTGGTTAGTAGCACAGGAGCACCACAGGGGGGCTGGTGGAGCACTTTGTGGCATGGTGTAGGAACAATCACTTAATCTTGAATGTCAACAAAACAAAAAAGCTGATTGTAAATTTTAGGAGAAATAGGATCAGATAAGCCGCTATTTCCATCATGGGAGAAGAAGTGGAGATGGTTGAGGAATATAAATACCTCAGATTCCAAACAAGACCAACCCCGCAAGAAGGACCCAGACAGCGGCGACGGGGGGACAGAGCCTTCAGTACAGACCCCGGTCATCTCAAAGGTAGGGAGAAATACCTGTTTTACCAAAACTTTCTGCAAGGCGGCTGTTAGACAGACGCTTTCACTGCAAGGCTCGGCTCTCACGTCTCTTTTTCTGGACTTCCACTCATTCATTCTAAGTGCAGAGGGACATTCACTTAGTCTATGTTGCTGTGAAAGATGTTGAAACAATAAAGTGTGATTTTTCTAACTAGTTAAAGTCAGTATATGTGGCATCAAAAGAAAAATTAAACATGCTAGACCCACAGGGTTAAAAAACATTTGGTAGAACACATGGTAATTTTCTGTTTTTGCATGCATGAATACATCCTGAAATTAGAAAGAATATTAACAATGCTTTATAGTTCATATGACATTTCATAGGACATTATAAGTCTGCATGACAATAGATAAAATATCTGTCTTTTATGAGAGATCTTTATTCTTCACAGATTGTTAAACTGTCTGCCTAGCTAAGGCATGAGTTTGTCTGTTTTTGATGAAGTGATATTGAAGTGACTGTTTGGTAATTGCCCTTGACCCAACTCTAATCAATCTTGACATTCAGTTCAAACCTGCCATGCTTCAATGACTTTACATCACTCTATACTAGGTCCCCAATATACAGAGAGAATACTCAAATAAAACTCAATCATCTTGTCTGTGTTAATCTTAACATGTGGCTTTTTATAGTGTAAGAAACAAAAGACACACACAAGATAGGCCTAAGAAAGGCCCTCCCAGTGGCTTGGCCCCTTAGGGTATTATGATAAAGTCTTAAAAGGTACAAAAAATAAATATGATCATAATTCATTGTTATTCATTCATTATTATTAACAATTTATAAAACTATAATTTATGACACCATTGCTCTAAAATAGGTTGATTTGAAGTTTTGTGTAAAATATCAGCACCTTAATGTAATTTTTATTTTATTTTTCTCCTCCAGGGGTCTTTTGTGGGCTCTAATGTCCAGTACATGAAAGTAGGCTGACAGGAAAGGGGGGAAGAGATGCAGCAAATGCCGTCGTGTCCGAGAATCAAACCTGGGACGGCCGCGTCGAGGAGTCAAGGCCTCCAAACGTAGGTCGTGCTAACCCCTACGCCACCACAGAACGCCCCTTAATGTGAGTTTTTAATAGGGAACCCATGGGTGACATTTGAAATAATTAGCAGTTCATCCTCAGTGAGGCCTAGACCTTATGCTGAATTGATGCTCGGGAGAAGCCTAATTGAAAAGCAAATGGAGATAAAATAGAAGTTCATGGGAGGTGGTCTATTCATAAATTCCAACTACTGCAGGGTTAGTACAGAGCATGAGTCATATGTTTATTGGCCCAAGCAATATTTGTCTCCATTAGAATAATTATGTGAAACTCTTTGCAACAGCTCAGGAGGTTGATGCAACTTTGAGAAAATGTTAAGGTGCAGTTTTCAGTAACGGGGGCCTTTCAAAAATATATTAATATTAACTACATAAAACTTTCTTAAACAAAACAAATGAAAGGTGCAACACAATGCAATCCTCTATTATCAACAATGGTTTTTGCTTTTTTTAAATTTAATTTAATAGTTGCTAGGATCACAAACATCCAGGGTCTTTCTTTTGAAAAGACACCTATTTACCAGGCTTGGCTAAAACAGCATCAGTTGCAAAAATGGAACTTTACAACAGTCAAACTCTTCTCCATTGTGATAATTGTAACAATTTTTGGATGTTGCTTGCTATTTTTTGCCGTGTTCTTATTTTTTTGTTTGTTTGTTTGTTGGTTTAGGCAGTACAACATTTCTAGATGCTATTTTTTTTTTGTTTAATGAATATATTGTAAGCTTTTTATTAAGTAGGTGGAGTCAGATATAGTCCTAACCGGTATAGTCAGAATTGTGTTAGCTGTTTGTTGGTTTGGATCTATTTATTTTTATTTTTTTACAATGAAAGACTGACTACAGTTCCTGTACTTTAAACTGAAAAATACAGAACAATACAATTACGCTCAAAATTTTAAATGTAGTGAAGGAAACACTAAGCTGGAATCAAGCTGTTACAGGGCTCATTTTGGTTGCAATAAGATTCATAATTTCTGCTAAGCCCTAACCATTAAGCACCTTTATTTAATTGAATTCCCCTTTTCCCAAAAATATGACTAATGAACAGCTGCAAGGCTGTTCTGAACCACTCATATTCTACACCTGCTTGATAGCATTTAGGGTCCCAGCTGGGCTGAAGAACCTCCCACCAATCCCCTGAAAAGTAAGTCATTGACTTGTACCCTTCATTCCTCCTCGACCAGGAGAGACGATACTTGTCGCAACGCAAATCATTTGTGTATTATTTATATTATGCCTTGTACAAGAGAATTCAGAGTACTTTACATGAAGATAAAACAATGACAAATAAAATTAGGAACAGAAATGTCAGTTTAAAATCATATTTTCCATTAATAACTTTTCTGCTCCTATCCACTTAAGATTTTGATGTCATATTATTGAATTTACAGCTGCATCTCATAGCAACTGGGAAGAAACCTCCACCTGGCTCATTGTGAGCTGTCTTCTGCAATAACCGACTGGGGAACAACTGATGTAGGAGTATATCCTACAGTGAAGGTTAATGGGAGAAGCAGGAGAGTGTTTAGGCTTTTGTTCTATAATGAACTCCTCCAGGAATGTGTCACAGCCGTCAGCACACTAGACTAGATGTAACTTCTACAAAGAAAAGGGTTTATGTTAAAAGTTGGAGTAAGAGAATATAATGCCTTTTGTAGAGTAGTCCAAACTTAGCAGCAGAGCTATAGGCTTTATGAGAAAGGAGTTTTAAATGTAGTCTTTAACTTAGACAGGTTGTCTGCCTAACAGACTGGGGGCTGGTTTAACAAAAAAAGGAGCTTTTTAACTAAAACATCTGCCTTCTGCTCTACCTTCAGACATTCTAGGAAGCACTTGTAGTTTAAGAGCGGATTACTTTGTTAGGAACGTACGAAGAAATCCAATCTGTTATGTATGATGGAGCTCTATTATCAAGTGCTAAATATGTCAGAAGCAGACTGTCAAATTTTATGGTGGATTTGACAGGTAGCCAATAAAGGGAATCTAAAATAAGAGAAATGTGATCTCTTTAGATATCTCTTTTTGATGCATCTGGTCCTTTAACTGTAAAGCACATTTGCCTTTTAGCTTTGTATGTTGTTAAAACAATGCTTCTGCATGCACTATGTTGAAAAAGGAAGGAAATGTCTAAAAAGTTAGAAAAATGTGACACGTGTTTACCAGACAAAGAACGAGCATTCTTAGCTGGCTTTTAATTTTGAATATGGATGAAGTCAGTTTTAGTTTGTTGGCTGAATTTATTTTCCAGAACCTTTGACTCACACTGCAGTGGGCCGCCACTGATTTCCAGTTCGGTATAGACAAGTTGACCTATTTGCGTATTTTCTCCTTAAACATGACATCAAATTATTCTCTGATTTTGTAAAACAAAATGCAACTCGGGAGATTGAAATATCTAGGCGTAGCCCTTCTTGACATGCTATTGGCATACCAGCTCTCTGAAGCAATAGAACAGGCAGGTTGGAGGTTCAATTCCAGCTTCCCCTGTTACATGTCAATTTGCCCCTGGGCAAGGCACTTAACCCCAAGTTTCCTACTAATGCATTTATGTAAATTTGGCTTCAGTGTAAAAAGCTTTGAGTTGTCAGCTTGACTAGAAAAGTGTTATATAAGTAAAGACGATAACCTTTATCAGACCAGTTTAATTTTAACCCCCTTTACCCCACCCCCACTTCATTATCTGTCTTGTATTCATATAATCTGACACCTCCTCACACCATCTTGATTTGGTCATGTTGTATCTCATCCAAGGATTTCTTCGTGTCTCTCCATCACTTACCCCCTTTCTCTCTACTCCTTATATGCCTTCTGTCAACGGCTGCAGTCTGTCTTAACCCACTTCTAAAACCAAAACAATAGAAACAATGTGAAGTGAGTGCCTGGGGTGATGGGAGGGGATACAGATTGGTGGGGCTGCACAAGTTTCAAAAGCCTGCTCCCCACAGAGAGGGCGAAACAGGGAGGGACAGTGTTCTCCATCTGCTGAGGTGCAAACAGGAAACAAGGCAGTTAGGGAGAGTGATGACAGACTGTCAACAGAGAAAGACGACTGTGTGGTTAAAAGCACTCATCTGCTTTTCTTTATGATTAACTTAACTACCAGAGTTTCCTAGTATACAAAAAAGCTCCATTTTATACGTATCGCACATTCAGCTGATAAATTATTCTCTGTTGTTAAGATGTAAAATAAGCTTGTCAGTTGTGAATTAATGCCGAGATCTGAATAAAACATTAAGAAAGGTGGTAGATTCAATCCTGTATTATTATTTTTTCACAGTCATCCACCAGAACAGAACCAGCCTTCTTCAAAATGTTGTTGAGACCTTTTGACTCTCTGGTTAGGATGTAACATATCAGCCTCTAGAAGCACAAGCCCCTCTCTGACTGCTAAGAAATGGCCAATAAAGTATCTCATATCCCAGTCATATGTGAGCTTTCAAACAGCAACATGAAACCAACGGGGCATTGTGGAGTTCAGCAGGGGTGATATAGTGTTTAAAGCAAACAAATGTAATCACACATATAGATGTGCAAGATTACTCCTTACCACTTTTGTTCTATTATCAAGCATTAGTTTATTTGCCTTTTCTCTCACCAGTTGTGTTTTATTAATCAGCAAACATTGCAATGCTGTATGGATGAGTTCAATTCTTTCTGATATGCAAGGTCCTTACATATGCAGACATTGACTAAACTAGATGAATTTTACAGTGAGAAAATTAAACACAAATTTCAAAAATAAAAAATGCGGCTGTCAAATATAGTGTAGTCATCAACGCCTTTCTGACTGGCAAATAGACTGATGAAGATGACAGAGACAGCAGCAGATAGTATACAGAAGACAACTAGCAGTTTGTTTTTTTGTTTTTTTGCTACATCTGCCACTTCTTTTTAATAGCAATCCTAAGTAGTCTTATATAAGGATTACAGTATTTTTTTCCCACAACTAACAAATTAAACTATGTAGTGAGACGTTTGTGTTTCCAGATAATATTTGACACTAGGAACAACAGCAAATTAGAGCAGGTCAAATCTTTTAGAGAGAATATGAGCTTCTGGCATGACAATGCTATATTTTGCTAATCCAGGTAAATCAGCACAGTTTGTTCTTGGGGGGATTTTTCTTCTTCCTAACCTGCACATATGAGTAATGGATGGATGGATCGATGGATGGACTTATACTGCCTCTTAAAAAGGATACGTGATTTTTGTGTACTGTTGTTTTGTATGTGTACTGTATTGTATCAGGGCAATGAGATGTAGGCCAGCTCATACTGAACATGGCATTAGTATCTGCAACAATACCATCATTGAGCAAACTGACACTCAGCATGTAAAGAAAAAAACCTAAACAGTAACTACTGTTACTATTCAGAAGGTCAACAATGTTAGTGTTATAACATTGAATACACACAACACTGCTACATCTTACTGTTGCAACTGTGACACTTTTCTCACTCATGAATTTATTCATTTAAGTTTATAGATTTTAGTTCACAGCTAATGAAAACCCCCAAATATGCTCAAATGTCCATAAAAACATTCTACTAAAGAAATGTGGGTCAAAAGTACTTCCATGTACTATACGGCATTACTTGACCAGGGCACCTTTTTTCAGCCTCGGGTTCTGGTAAGGTTTAGTGAAAAGTCAGGTTATAGCTTTTTCATAGATCTTACGATTACCCCATAGATTTAGGTAGGGCCAGTTAGGTGGTAAATCAGGCACAGCTATATCATGGTCTATAAAGCAAGTACTGCTACATGTTTGAATTGTGCTGCTAAACGTGGCAGCACGTTGGAGTAGCTCCTCAACTCTCATTCCAATATTTCCTTATTTTTTACATTTAATTCCTGTTTTTCTTGGGGAAAAAAGGCTTTTTTTGGACAATTATTTCTTGTTGTTTTGGATGCTGTACAGCTGGATTGATTTTTTTCCAATACTTTTATATATTTTTCTCTTTTTTGTTATGATGGGTAACCATACCAATAGGGTGGTTTACAACAGGCAGCAGCTGATTAACATTGGAAAAAGCAGAAATAATACGACAACTGAAGCCAGAAATCCCAGACGAGTAAAAAAGGAGCCGTTGTTGATGCAGAGGAGGAGGAAACAGGAGAGAAAGAAGGAGAAATTTCCAACCCTCTGTCATCCATCATCATGGGGAATGTAAGATTATTAGCTAACAAGTTGGATGAACTTCAATCCCTGACAAGGACTCAGCAAGAGTATCAGGAATGCAGTATTATGTGCTTTACAGAGACATGGCTGCAGGATCGTATCCCCGACTCCAACGTCCCTCTGGCAGGTTTCCTGACTGTTGGAGCAGATCGGGATTACAAGAATAGCAGGAAAAGGAAAAGAGGAGGATTGGCAGTGCTTGTCCTACAGCCATCACTATGTACAACAACACCTTAGTTAAATGAGTTACTCCAAAAACATATAATTTCCCTTTGGGATAAAAAAAGTATTTTTGAGTGATTGATTGTTTTCATTGCTCTAATCATTCCTGTTGATTTTACATCCAATTCTATCATTTTTTAGGGTTTTTCTACTCAATTTCTCATGTTTGATTGGATACAAAAAAAAAACCTCAATGTCACTTTCACCCTCTGCTGGCCCATAACCAATTCAGCAATCTTTTCCATGATTACACCATAACCTATTATATCTCAAATAAGACTGATAAGTTTAAAACAGCAACCATAAAAGAACTTGAATTAAATAGGAAAAGAAGAAGTTTCATTTACCGTTTAATTATTAGGACAATATTGTACTTTGAGTTTTTGTAAATATATTTCCCTTTAGTGACTAGATTGAATAAAAAAATTTATATTCTCCAAGATAATTTTTTTTAATTATTTGTGAGATAGTGTTTAAACTTGAGGCGCTCATAATTAATCTGGGTTATAGTAATCAAGTTTATTTAGCTTGCCTAAATAAATGTAATATGAATACCATAGTGGCCGTTTTTTTTAAATAATATCTTTAATTTCAGCTAAATAACAGTTTTTTACTGCCCAATGTAATAAATCAAACCAACACAAAAACATCTTCCATTCACCACATTTTAGTCCAATGCCAATATGCTGTAGTTGTAATGTGGATAAATGTTGAATCAATACAGCTGAGTAGTCAAAGTTAACCATTTATTTTAGGCATCGTTTTACCTCCATGCAGCCCCTCTCTCTTCTGCTTACTTGTTTATTTTCTTTTTTTAGGAAGAATGTGACAGTATATATTCTTAGGCTTTAAGGAGGACCTTTAAGGAGTATGTTGAACTTCCACTCTGAAATGTGACAAGACCAATCACTAAAAAGCCAGTAGCTGCTTATAAAATGGCTAAACCCAATAAATAAAGCAAACAGAATGGAGAGAGGCCTGCAGGGCTGCTCCAGGAGTAGGAAGGCTGCCCTTTGTTAACACGTTCGTGTGGATCATCGTATTGATGTAAGCTTTTAGATGTGGACAATCCTCAGCTGTCAGACACAAACCAAGATGCTGAGTGCAAGGCAGAGACAGATGGGGTGTTTGGTGAGAGAAGCCCTTCAGGCATCCAGCTTTGGTCACTTTGAAACAGACTGCAATGAAAGATCAGATGAGAACACACAAATTAGAAACACAGCCTGTTAATGCTGCTTACAACCCAGATCCAACTGAGGACTTAGGGGATTTAGTGCACCTTCATATCATATATTGGATAAAAAAACAATCCCTCACTGAAGTGTTTATTGGCCCTTTTTTCTTTATTTTGTTTGTTATATGTTTTTTTCTTCTGTTTCAACTCTTCATTTTACGTCTTCTTGGCATGTCTGTTCAGAGGAAGATTACGTTTTTACAGTATTGGCAATTTTTAATAACCTCCAGCTGCAATTCCTCTCTCTCACCTGGTTTTTAGAAGCTTTTTTTTTTTTTTGCAGTTACAAAAGACAAAGAAGTGCATTACATTAGAAGTCACTTATGTAACAATAATAATTTAAATGAACCAAGTACGACAAAGAACTGAGGCAAATAAAGCTGGCCCTTAAAAGAATTAGCATGACAATGTGTGCCAGAGTATATAAATGTATAAATTCACACATGTTGTCTGAGGGGATGAGAGCTGCTGAGTTTATTTTGGTTCCAGCCACACAGCAGCTACAGCCGGAAAGACGCCTTTGGCAAACACATAACTAAAATATCATCAGTGTTCATAGACAATGGAGGTTGATCTTCTTCTTCCTGCAGGCTTTGCTCTATGTCTCCTCCAGTGTAAGGCTCTGGAAGCAAGTTCAATGCCATTGAGAATATCGGCAACTAATCCAGCAAGCAGGCTACTTCTGATATGATCCTACTGTCATACAGTATTTCTGCTAATACTGCTTGGCGGACTGAATAAAAAGATTCGAACTTTAATCTAGAATCATGTTTAAAGAGAATCTTCAAGAATCCTTTTGTCTATTAACAGACATTAACCTTCATTTAAACTAAAAATCAAAAACTTGGGACATTGCCTTGACCTCATGCCATTTAATCACGTTTCTTGCGATGTTGTGAGAGAGTTACAGTAGCATTTTTTAAATTTGTATATATTTTTTATCCCCTGATCTCCCAACAGCATCAACACAGCTTAGGTATCAGGTTTCCCGCCTAATTATTGCTATTAGTTTATAAGGTATATTCTCCAGCAGCAGACTGAGGCCTGGAGCATCTTTAGACCCTTCCTCCTTCCATCTGTTCTTTCATATTTATTCTCTCTATATCGCAGCCTGCCAGACGGCTCTGAGGGAAATTCAATACAAATTCACTTGGGTGAAACACTGACAAGTTACGAGACAGCCGACCAGCATAAGGCTTCTATTTAAAACAGAAAGTACTACTTTTGGATGCACTTTTTTTTTTTACGTTACATTTTTGGACAAATGTAACGCAGTTTTGGATGCTGCGCTGGAAAGATTTTTACTGAAATTGTTTTACTTTTGGACATATCTGATGAAGCATAAAAACAGCAACAAGTTGGTTTAAACCCTAAGCAAGCTGATTAGCAACACAAAGGTTTAAATCAAACCTTAACTGTAACCACAAATCCAAAAAAGCAAAGAGAGGATCCAGAGCAGTAGTAGAGAGGACAGAGAGAGAAGGGGAACGTTTACACCAATGAATCATGAATGTGATGATCGTCATGCTAGCTAACAAGCTGGATGCTGTGAACCCTCTGGAGTGTGTCTTTGGAGACGTCTTTATACCTGTGGTATTACGGACCCCTACAGGAGAGTTTTAATAAAGCAACTTAGAAAAACATCCAATTTCCCTTTGTGATTAATAAAGTTTTTATTTTATTTTTTATTGAATTGAAAAGGGCAGCACTTATACATCATTTTATCTAATCCTAAGAACTCCAGAGGACTTCACACTACATTTATTCACTCACTGATGCTGGAGGTGCAAAAGAAGGATGAATGGACAAATATATTATATGTATCAAGTGTGATTTGCTCCCAACTTTCTGCTTTAACATAGCTGTCTAAATTTTTCTAAATATGTCAAATATGTAATATTCAATACATTATAATATTACTGAGAGCAATATCTGCCATAAAAGTAAAATTGATCCAAATTGCATCAACGAAAAATTATTACAAAAATGTAAGATTAGATTACTGGAACTGTATGGATTAATAAAAATGGGCCTCGTATCCAAAAGTACCACTTCTTTAAACAATTTGGTAGGGAATGGGTCCATCCTGCTAGTTGAAGGTTAAGATGAAGCTAATGTTGATAATAGCTCAGAAAGCTGAACTGAATCAAAAAAGTCAAAACACAGATACATTTAGGGCTGCCTCACTTGCTGAGGAAGTATTGAATATATTTTGGAGGATGTCAATAATTTTATATATATATATATATATATATATATATATATATACAAAATATCCCATAATGTCCTTACTGCTGAGAGCTTTTACTAAATTCTTGCAGCTGTACTAAAATAAAACTAGAACTACTCTATGCTGTTCTAGCTTGCCGAAATAGCCTTTTTATACAGTGTTTTTGTAGGTTAAATAGGACTCTTATAGAAGTAGAGAGAAATTCACTCCAATTGGCTGACATTCTGCTTTAGGGTACATAGTTCTGAATTAACTCAGGTAGCCAACTTTCAATAAGTAATTTTTTTTTAAGGGGGCTCGATTAGCTAATATCATACACAATAAATAAACGCTCTGAATCAGATCATAAATTTGTTAAGAGCTTGAAATTGAATTGCTTGCCTCGTCTGTGTTTCTCTGAGAGACTTTACTACTATTATTTTATCTTTTATGTTAAAAGAGGATTCGTTTTCTGTTATATGCCAATAACAATAAATCCTTAACAAAATTAAAGTGAAAAAATAAAAGGTAAAAGGATTGATATTCAAACAGAAAACAAAATATCTCAGTGTAGATTCATATATGTCAGCAAACAAATCTCCACAGTTTATGCACTGATGAAAAGCCTAAAATAATCTGGGCAATCACAGCCTTCTAGATAAATTAAGGTAAATTGGAAAAAATGTTTTTAGAGGGATGCTAACTGGCAATAAAGTTGAATTCCACTAGTTTAATCAATGGTTTAGATATTTGGGAATTTGTATAAGATGGTAAGTTCTCCTCTTATCCTTTGTTGGAAATAATAAAGTTAAACATAATACAAAGACTGCTCTTTTTATATCCCCAAATCACTACTTGTACAGGTACCTAGCTCAACTTTTAATTGCATGAATAAATGACATAAATACAAGGCAGAGAACAACATTTAGAAGATTTTTGTATAAAGGAGACGGGGACAAAATTTGCCTGTTTAGAAAAATTATTAATAGGCTGCTCCGTTTATCTCAGTGGCTGCACGGTTGTGTCAAGATAATGACTCAGTATGGGTGGGGATGAACCAGAGTGATTGCCCAATTAAGCAGCTAGGCACACCCCCACTTATGGACATGGAATCCTGGAAAGCAGCCAAAAAAACATAATAAATGGGTAAAAAGCAGTAAGCAGTAAGTCAGCAGTAGGAAATATTAAAAATATATATAGTACTGAAAATAGAGGATCATTACCAGATATTGGCTTTAATCAACGAAAACAAAAAGGATTCATTTTAGTGGATCAAGCGACCTGATGTTCTTCAATTTAATACAAATAGCATTTCCTATCAAATTATTTGTATTTATACTAACATGCAAGGCTTTACTTACTGAAATGTAATACATGGATTAAAATATCCATACCAGCATTGACACCTAAAAAAGTGTTATAACAGCTATACATGGATTTGTCAAAACACGTTGTTTTCATGGAACTGTAACATATTGCAAGCAAGATCACCACATCATAGCTTAGATCCATTGGAATTATGAGTTGGAGATTAATACAATTATCTCTGATGAGGACTGGGAATCAATTTGTAAAAGGGATATAATTGCACCAAAGTGACACCATTTGATTTTTTTTTTCTAACATTGGTTCTTTCTTAACTATTGTTAAAGGGGTTGAAGACAAATCGATGACTATGGACTTATCTGTGGTGACGCGGCATTAACAAGGTACTGGAAACATATAACCTGTAAATTCAAGAAAGGTTCAGTTGTAGAGGTCTTGTTGAGGCCATACTTGAGATCCCTCCATAAAGGATTGATAATAAAAAGATAAAATTAAACAAAAAATTACTCTCAATAGCTGAGAAGGAAATGATCATGGTTGAAACCACACACACTAAACTTTGGGCCAATGAAAAGAGAGGTTAAAAACGAAGGTAGAAAAAAATATATTTTATTTTTTATCTATTTAATAATTTTTTATTGCTCAGAACTCAAACATTGATTGTAACGTAGCTTTGATAAGAATAAAATCATTTTTAAATGTGAAAAAACAAAACTTATTTCTGAAACATAACAGTTCTGACACACAATAGCTCCATAAAACATTGTGTCCCAGCCAGTCTGCAGCTTCAACTATATTTGATCACAGTGTTCTCCACAGGAAGCTGACACAACTGAATCTAACACCAGATTACAAGTAAATATAGAACCTAATCACACACAGTGTGCGACGTGATCATTGTGACCAGCAGGATGCACTAATACCAAGTTAATTTATCTTGAACTGGACCTCGTCCCAGTCTTTGCCATAATCCACTTAGTTTTTTTAGTGGAAATATTTGTGCTTCAACACTGACATCTGCTGGCCAAATACCTACACTGTAAACAAAGCCTATCAAAAAGAGGCTTATGGTAAATTAATAAAAGATTAATGGGATTTGTTTTTTCTCTACACGACCTCTTTTCACCTCTTGGTACTTAGCTTTGGTGTATCAAGCTTACCCATGTAAGCAGATGGTAGATGGACCTGCTTCTTTTTTTATAGCGATTTTAATAAAATGCTTCTAGAAAATATCGATTTGTATAGAAAAGCTACCTGGATTGTGAACACACTGTCTACAATGATGCAAATGCATGATCCTGAACCTTTTGAGGTCGCAAATAAGTAGTTGATTTCAATTAATTCTACTTTCATCAGCTGTAAATAAAGGCACTGGTTGAACTTCACTCTCGGGTCTTGAGTTTAGCAAAAATGCTGCTTTGTTAGTCAAATCAAACATGTCTGCTAAAGTGCGCTCACATCTCTGAATAGTCCTTTTAATCATCTATGGTCCACTTTTTCACTGTGGAGAAAGTGGACTGCAATACTTTTCTAACATTTTAAGTGAAGCTGCCGTTGGAGACTCTTGTGGTCTAAGAGATTATTCCGTCTGCAATTAGTCAGACCACACGGTCCTCATCGAAGCTGTTGAAACCCGAAACCAAAGGCTCACATTACATACTGAACTTTACATATAAACCTACCTGTGCATGCTGCTTATCTTTCCATATATCCCTTTTTAATATAGAAATGTTGGAAAAACTCACATTAATTTGAGAATAAAAAAAATAAAAAAAATAATGCAAAAACATTACAGCATAAATTACCACAAAACTTTTTTTAGGTACCTTTTGATTCCGTTTACTTTTTAAATTATTGTCACATCAGTAATTTTGAATCTAAACAAAGATTTAAAAAAACTTTAGCTAATCCTAACATTGTTTTTCTGTCACTTGCTTATTTGTATCCCTAGCTAAGATCATAGTTTGTAGACAAAGGACAAAAGGTTCTCACTTTAAAAGGTGATAAAATAAATAAATAAAATAAAATCTGACTAAATTAGTATTTCTTCAAGAAGCTGAGGGAACACTTAAGAAACCGCAGGAATTACCACCAGGCTCATTTACAATGAAACCACTAAAGAAGCAGCTGCCATCATTGCTCAAACACAAGTCAGGGTTTTTTCCAGAGATGCCAATTTTCCTTTCCACTGTTTAAAAAACATGTTTATCCAGTATGAGGGATTATGGCAAAATTTAAAATTGATTCAATCAAGAGAAAAAAATCATCTTACTATTTAGAAAAATAGGCCAAACTTTACTATATTGTTCTATAACTATGATTTTTTGGAATATATATTCCACCTAATGATTAGGTGATTATGGATTGCATTGTATTCAGTTATTGAAGATAAACGGTTGAATACAAATGCACAAAATACTTTTCAGATATGTTTTTGAAACTACGTATCCTTTTTTCTTCTATAAAATTATCCACTACTTGGATAATAATACCAATAAGAGCCCTAAAAGTCTTCAGTGGTAACCAAAAGTTTACTAACCAAACAAAGGAACAACAAACACCAAAAGCGCTCTGTGCTAGTTGACAACAAACTTTTAAACTTAACATTTTATTTGACATATAGTGAATGAATATATAGTGTATAGAGTAATGAATTATATTCTGTGGCCTTGCCAAACATCATAGAGAACAAATCTTTCACAGATATCATCATATTTTAGAACACTTTTCTAACTACACGATTTTCTTTCACCTACTACAATGTGTATTGTAGTAGGTGATTGAAATGAATGAATGCAAAACTAATTGTAAAGATAGAAAAACCTTTATGTCTATAACCCCTAACCAAAACACAACACTCGCTTATGGGGCTAGGCCTTAATTATACTCTGTGTCCTAGTCTAAAAACATCCAGATACAAATTGCAGCTTACTTTTTACCCTTGGCAATAACATGTCTCTGTAGTGTAACCCTGGGACAGATACAGAAAACATAATGCTGCCATAAATACCTCAGAAACGAACATAAATATATGTCAGGGAGGGGGACTATATCGACGCCAAAAGCTAATCAAAAATACATATTCAAACATACACGAAGAAAAGTTTAATGCGAAGACAGCATTTTATTTTCGATGAAGACAGGGAAGAGCATTTTTAGATTCATCCCTGCCTCAAAAACAACACACTTCTGTGGTAAATAAAATGATTGGCTTCATAGAGATTAAAAATGGAGAGCAAGTGAACGGGTTAATACAGCACACTGCAGCACACACGTCTTTATACAACACAACAGGACTTTCATCTGTGCTTTAACAGAGGATGTGCCCTCCATGATGTAATCTCTAGTCCTATACCAGAGATCAGGTCTATCCCATGGACCAGGACAGTGTGAGCATCCCAGGCTGCAGCCCTAAGGCCTAAACCAAACAGGCTCTGGCAGCCCTTTAAATGTCCTCATCGTCCTCTGCACCCACACCTCAGCTCACCAGGAGCAGACAGAGACAGGGGCCTCTGCAGATGCAGCAGGAAAGCAGAGCTCACTCATTCGCTCAGACTTTGTTGCTGCTGTTTGAGATTTGCGCAGAGCAGCAAAGTTACACCAAAACCGCAGCATCATCCAGAGGATGCGCAAAGAGGCGAGGCCTGTGCACATCGGATGGATGTCGCTAGAACACTGCGGCGACCAGCGTAAAGACTTTTAGCAGAGTTGAAGCGCACTGTCCCGCTGTCGTGGTCTTTTCACGAAAGCCACTAACCCCGAACCCCAGTTCCTCTAGAACCGGCACCACCCGCTGCGTCAGCACGACTAAAGCTCCAACCACTAGAGATGGTGTCCGCTCACCTGCGCTGGTCTGCTGCCTCTGTCCGGCTCTGATACTGTCAGCTCCGCAGCAGCATCACACAACCTGCTCGCGCCACTTGGCTGTCGGTGTGAGCCGAACGGTCGGTCTCCGGTGGGAGCAGCAGCAGCAGCTTCCTTCCGTCCTCCTCAGCTGTTCTCCCTCCTGCCCGCGCGGCGCGCGCCCCAGTTCCGCTGCCGCGTGCACACGCTTAGAGTCAGGTGGCGGGAAGAGAAAGCTTTGGAGCCGGAGGAAACACGACCAGAGGCGGACATCCCGCGGGGTGGTAGGGGGGGGTTTTGTCCCAGCCGATACCGTTTTATAGGAAGCTGTGTATTCAAGTAAAGATCTTTAAAAACTAACAATAAATAGAAGACTAAATAGGCCTATACATTTCTGGGCCGTACCGCCTCCAAAATCACGAAATACGGAATTTTGAACAAATTCCAGAGGGCCAATGTTGGACCATGTAAATCTAACTCTGATAGCTAAAAGTTGTCAAATAAGTCATGTTCAAGTAGAATGCTAGAAAATTCACTAAGCACGAACAATATATAGATCAATGACACACAAACCTTTTTTTCTAACAATTATCCTGTTTTTTTAGGATAAAGTTAAGAAAACCCGAAATTTAGAGCAACACTAAGTAACTTTTTGACTTTAATAAAATATTTTCATAACTTTTGTGATTGTACCTAGACTTACAGCTCGTTGAATGACACCTCTTTCATGGCCCGAGGGGGTCTGTATCGCTTAAATCAGCACTAAGAAACTTTGGGGAGGGTGGCAGGAACCCTGCCACACAAAACAACTAAACATGTGCTGATTGCTTTATTGCGTATGTCACTTCCCCGTTTCTCATTTTCAACATCACTATATGACAGTTTCACCACAATTAGATTCATTACCTCATCGTTTTAATCCTTCACACAGCCACTGGAAATAGAAATGTACTACAATCCAACTGCAGGCGACCGAGAGACCAGGATTTTACGATGCTTTGTGCTAGTGCTCATGGGAAATGCAGTCTTCTAAGACTGCATTTCCCCTTGGTATTAATAAAGCATGTTTTGATTGACTATCACTTATGGGTTTGATCGATCGTGTTTGTGTACATAAAATATTTAGATACAGCACTGGTCATGCTAAATACTAAAAAATACTGTACACCAGAGCCACAACTTGAAGTTGTATATACTTCTTTTTAGAATGCCAACAATCAACTTGTCATATCTAATTACACTATACCAAGATTTCTATGTGTTTGACATATTTGGAAAGTTTCAAATCCGACCTTTTGGAATCTGCGAATAACTCAAAACACCCATGTGGAGACTTTTTTTCTCTTTTTTTGTGGTCAGTCAAAAGGGGTTACTTTATGCATTTAAGTCATTTTTCTTTATTTCTAAATATAGATTACAATCGGATTTTTAGAGATAGATCCAGTCAATTGCATCACCCAGAATTTGTGTTTTGAGTATGGTCCGAGTCTTATAATGCACTCCTGGCATATTTTGGAAGCCATTACAGACTTTTCAATACTGTAAATACACACAAAGCCAGACCCCCACCCTCTAAGATTTTACTATCAAACAAATAGTCTTTGCATTGATGAAATTTGCCTACATTTAAATTAGTCAGTTTGCATGTAGTTTAGTTCAAAAAGAGGTTAATCTGGTGTATATGTCTGTGAATTACAGCCAGAAAAAAGGCAGTGGCTTTTCATTAGAGGACACAGCTCTTTGCGTCACAGGTTTTGGAGAAGAAAAGGGTACATTTACAAAAAAACAGCTGTGTGACTAAGGATGAAAGTAAGTCTGTCTTTGAGTAAAATGTCTGATATTAAAATCATTTTTTGTGTGTGCTTTTTTTCCATGTGTTGCTTCTGTTTAGAGTTGTAGTTTTCAGTTCTTTTTCTAGGCCTTAGTTTCAATTTTTTTTCCCTATTTTTATTTCTATTCTACTTTTGCATCTAATTTCCTATTGTCTTTATTGATGGATGTATGGAATGTAAATCTGTATGTTTGCCACGATAAACTTTAAAACCACCAAGAGCATTAACAGATGAAAAATCTTTGCATCCTTTTTATTTTGCCACATGCAATGCAACACTATTGCTGTAGACAGTTTGAATGGGCACACTGACAAGTAAATGATTTTTAATGAATCAGCTTCCTTTGAGGGACTTTCGTCACTTGCACAATGCAGTTCGGTTCCAGCTTGCTCTTTCCCTTGTGTGGAGCCTGTAGTGGGTATTAAGGTGTGCCGACTGGTTGAAGCATTTCCCGCAGACGTGGCATCGGAAGGGCTTCTCTCCTGTGTGGATGCGATGGTGTCTCTTTAGCATACTAACTGTTGTGAAGCCCTTCCTGCATACTACACAGCTGTACGGCTTCTCCTTGGTGTGCCAGCGCATGTGCACCTCTAACTGGCAGGCAAAGCTGAAGGTCTTACCACATTCTTTACAGCTGTGCCACCTCTGATTGCTCTGGCTTGAGTGAAACGAGTGAGAGAGGGACTGCTTCAAGGATTTCATGTTTTTGACTGGCAGTATGTGCATGCCCTGTTTGCTGTTAAAATGAAGCATCCCTTTATATTGCGCATCAGTTCTTAAAGGGTTCAGAGCCTTTGTGGCAGAAACGGCTGCTTTGCATTTTACATTGACTTTCACTGGCAATGATGAGCTAATGGTTTGCTGCTTTTTCTCATCATTTTCCATCTTTGTTTCCACACATGTTGGTTGTGGTGGTGAGACATTTGGGACTGGCAGAGGACATGACCACTGGTGCTTAATCTGAAGGTTTCCTTCTACTGACTCATTTGCTTTTTGTGTAAAACTACTTTGTATCTTTATAACTGTTGATTCTTCTTTGACCTCCAAGTTACTTCTCTCATTGAGCTCACAGGCTTGACTTTCTTCTTGAAGATGGATGGTGAGAGGCACTGAAACATGAAAAATATCACATAATGGCAAGGTTATACCAAAATAGATGTTAAAATGCCTCTTCTGTGTAAACCTATAATCTTACCAAGTCTAGGCTCTTGTGTCAAAATTAAATACAGTAAATTTACATTAAATCTCTGAGGCAGATTGAAATAACTCTAAAAATATCTTTAAAATAAATGGCAGTGAACAAAAAGTTAGGAAAGAGGTAAAGATAACTGATGAATTTCTGACTAATTCCAAAGTAGATAGCTGTGTGTAAAAGTATCATAAACTGATCTGCAAAATATAGAGCTAATCCATATTTTGCACATACCTGTCGGAGGCCATCTGCTTAACTTAAATGTCTTCTTCCTCTCATGCTATGGAAGCCCCACACCCTTATAAAACGTTCTTCAGAGAACCATTTTGAATTTCTTTGCAGTTCACAATGTTTATTTTATCCCCTCTATGTTTATAAAGATATAGATGTGTAGCTTTAGATTTGTTAAAAGAAAACAGAAAAAAATAGGTTATGAACAGAAAGATTGACAAAGGGGAACACTGGAGAAATCTAACCAGAAACAAGCTTAACCTATTGTTGGCAATTTGAACAAAGCACTGGGCTAAAAGGGACCCAACAGCCCATATCAAGACGCCTCATACCCCATAATCATCGAGTACTTCCAACAGGACTCTCTTAGGACCACGGTCAAAAGCATTGTCCAAGGCCAAAAAGCACATATAGACCCCTGCTAAGAATTGTAAAGCTTGTCCAGGAAAAACATCACACTGTTCATTCATAATCTAAGGTTTGACAATCCAGTGGGCATAGGAGGTATGCAGAACCCACCTTAGCTTATTTAAAAGTATGATCTCTGCATAGTTGGAACACACTCTATCTATCATCGGTCTACTAATACAAGGAAACTGCCAATAATGTTGCAGACAACATTACGAGCCTTAAGGAATTCTGAGCGAATATCATCAAACCATCAAAATCATCCAAAAATAATTCACACAACTGTTGGAAAAGGATTATATGGTTCTGCTGACATCTTGTGGATAAAGGTAGACACTGACTTCAGGCCTTGGAAAGCACAATAGTAGCAATATAGATAAACATGTTCCCAAATCCTGAGACCAAAAAACTTGAATTAAAGCAGACTATTTTCCAAAAACAATGGGAAGAAAGGGTGTTTACAATCCCGAAAGGACAACATAAAATACGATGTTGTAAAAGATTCAAGAGGGAAAGTGTGATGGTCAGCAGTTACTGGCTAGAAGTTAATGAGTTTAGAACTGTTTTGCAAGAGAAACAGTGAAGTCAAAGGATAACGGAATCAAGGAACAAAAACAATGTGCTACTGAAAGAAATCAGAAAGTAAAGAATACAGCTAATAACGATATTGGAATTGTTTGGGTAGAGTGACAGAAAAAAAAACTACGGAAGGAAATTGATGCCATGTTGACAGACTCAGAAGGGCAATCCAGAAAAAAACAGAACACACAGTTTCAAAGAAGGATCAGAAAACAACTCCATAAATGGTGTTGTTTGTGGAACATCTTTTCAGGCAACACTTGGGGCTGCCCACCTAAACTGTACAACAAGTGGCAAGAGCATAACATTGGGCGCTGGATACCAAAAGATTGATGTGGTAAATAAAAAATAGCTAACTTGGCAGAAATGGTAATTTAAACATTAGGGAAGCAGGATAAACTTAGAAATTGATAAAGAGAACATCATGATCAGCTGAAGACAAAATGATATTCAGAAATGGCAAGAAACACAAAAAGTCCCAAGTCCAATAAAAACATACAACGGACAAAAGAAAAAGCGACTGAGCTGGAGCCTCATTTCCCTCTGATAATGAAGGATGACGTGTAATTTAACACTAAACAGACAAGTAAATCAACATTGTACTAAACATTTACAGGTTGGAGAAAAAGAGTAGATCCGCAGCTCGGTCACATTAAAAGATGTCAGTTGAAGTAGATCAAGCATCTGGTTGGCATGCCTCCTGGACATTTCCCTAGTAAGGTTTCCAGGCATGTCCTACTGGGATGGTGTGATGTGCTGGCCTGAGATTCTCCTTGGAAAAGCTTGCCAAACGGACAGGTGGAAGGAAGTCCAGACATCTCTGCTTATGCTGATGTCCACCAGACGAGACTGAATGAATAGACAAGAGTGGGCAATTGCAGTCCTCGAGGGAATCCTGCAAGTTTTAGACGTGTCGCCACTTCAGCCCACCAAAGTCAAATACCAAAAGACCTTTGCTTTACGGTGTAAAACATGACACTATTTATTAATGACTAATAAACATTTATGATTGCTATAAGGGAGTCAAATTCCTAAGTGTCAAACACGTGACACTTTAGTCATTATTTGTCATTATGAATTGATACCATTTCTTACACTTTGCAGTAAGGCTATCTTTTTAGCTATTTTTAAATATTTAATATTCATTAAGAAATTGCCATACATTTCACATTTTAAAATAAGAGTGATAAATTAATATTGCTAGAAAAATGTACAACGGCTTATAGTGCAAACAAGGTAGTAACTCAGTGTTGTTCAATATCTCAACTGTAACCTAGACACTATATAGGTACAGTCTCACTATTTGGCAAAAAATCTATCAGTTTTGTCTCCTTGTTTTTTTTTGTTTTTTTTGTTTTTTACCCCAGATGTTGGAACTCAGAGCCAAAACATATGTCACATCCAAGTCAACACAATTAACACAATTAACACAGTTAACACAGTTGAAGAATGATGGATTCCAAGATATTAAGGTAAGCCCTTGTTTTTGTTCGCTCTCTCGGAAAACTAGCAAAAAACAAACATCATCACATAATTCATTTGCTAAAAAAATGGGGGAAATTACTGCCTTTAAAGCCTCCACAAAAAACTGCATTTTTACCTAAAATAAGATCAAAATGTGAAAATTGACATGACATGTGTGAGAACAACAATTATCAAATATGAAACAAATGATAAGAAAGTTATCTGATGCTTTTCTTGCATCTTATTATCCATCACAAGTTGCTTTTGTTGGTAAGAGGAGAGGCCACTTTGGATTCCACACTGTGCATTAGAAAAATACTCAGACTTTTTTATGTCACACTTATCTAATGGATCATAACCACTCTATTAATTTAGAGGAAACTTCAGTTGAATTACAAGCATATCTATAAAAACTGGTTATTTGTAAGGGGTGCCTTACTGAAAATAAACTTTAGACCAATCTTTGCTCTTATTATCATTAGGCTCTTTACTTATCAAGCTAACCTAATCGGACATTTCCCCGACAGAGAACTGAGAGGCTGCTCACCTGAACGCTGCATCGGCGGACCCTGAGCAGCTGCGTTCAGGAGCCGTCGGAGACGATCGTTCTCCTCTCTGGAGCGCAGCAGCTCGCTCTGGTACTCGGCCATGGCGTCTTTGACGGCCCTGAGAATCTCCGTCGCGGCCACTGTTAGCCTGTCGTTCAGGAACACGCTCAACAGATCCAGTTTACTCATGTTCTCCACAGCCTCCATCTCTACCCACCATACAGGAAGCAGCAGTTTGACCGCCGGCTTCGGTCACTGATATTCAAAACTAGTGTTGCAGGGCCCTCTGGTGGTGGGGTGTGTTTATTAGACGTTGTGAAAGATTAGGACAACACACACACACACACACGAATATACTAAATTTCTCTATCAATGTAAGGACTTGTCATGAATTTCTATAGCTTAACGCTAAATCTAACCCCAACTCAATTCACACCATAGTCATACACCAATCTTCTGAAGCAGCATCTGCACCTATGTGGACCAAGCTGTGGTCCCCACAAGGGGAGGATTAAATCAAGACCTACTCACATACATATATGTTCATTTCAACTTAAACACATTTCAGTTTATCTATTCGGTTTACAAGTGTTGTCTCAAAGCCCTTCACAAGAAATGGTCAGTTTTCAAACAGAGGGTCACATTTGGTTTATATATCAGACAGTAGCAAGAAGTACCTAATAAATGTTTAAAATCGGTTTATATGGGGTGCTGAGTTATTGACAAAATAAGATTACACTTTTGCCAATGGCTGGAATGAAACGGTGAATAATGTAAATGGGTCTGAATGCTTTCCGTGGTTTTTTCAAACTAATAGTAATTAATCATAATTAATATTATGCACATGGAGACAGTGTTGTGGACAATTAACCATATACTGTAGACATGTTTTGAGGATGTGGGAAATCGAATTTTACTTATTGAGGGAAAAATATATATATATGGAAAGTGTATTACCAGACACATTGTACTAAGGTGAAAGCGCAGTAAATTAAAGCCAAAGGTGCTCTAACTTGTCATTAAAAGCTTTTTTTTATTTACATATATGACTTAAGACAGGGGGTCAGAAAAAAGCAAAGGATCATATAATCTGAACACATATTGATCAATACTAAAAAATCAAAAAAAATATTTGTGAATTTGAAGTGTTCTACAGAACATACAAAGACTCCCTGAGGTATATATTATGAAAGTATGTAGTTGTTGTCATCCAGGATTGAGTTTTGAAAGTGTTCACTAAAAAACATATCAGTCCAACATGATCAAATCATCTTATGAAAAATGACTGACAGAACACGGAGCCTGTGAAACATCTATTCAAATTCTAGCTTTAAACACAGGGAACATATGCACAATTTCCCTCCTAATACATGAGGTGGATAACTAAAAACATTGCTATCCACTGAGACATAAACAAAAAAAACAGGTGCTACTAGAAGTGCAGGTGTGTTCATTAGTTCTATAATCAGCTTGCTATTCCCTTTGCATACACAGTATACAGATAGGTCTTCCCCCAAAATGCTGCTTTCCACCTGGAATTGCAAAAAAAAAAAACCTGCAGTTCCCACACACACCTTCCCCTTTCTTTCTTTTACAACTTGTCAAACGCAAAGAAGTTGGAAAATGCTAAAAGAAACATAAATCCTCAGTCCCCAGATTATGATAGGCAGGAAATTCAACAGAATGATGTAAGATGTCTTACATGTAACAAATGTGAAGAAAATCCCTAAAATGAGTCTTTACAAAATATTTTGAAACAAGCCACACGATTTCAGCTGTCAATCATTTCCGACAGTTCTAACAGCAGGTCATCCTCTCCGATGGCTATGTCCACGTCGTCATCCAGGTGATCGTCAGTGAACTGGTTCATCAGCTCCTCGAAGTCATCCACGGTGGAAGCCGAGGCATCAGGTCCATCAGGATTGGATGTGGAGGCAGTGCGGGATGCTGCTGCACTAGATCTCCGTGTTCTGGGCTGAATAGGAGTTTTAGTGACTGGACTGAAAGGAGAAACAAATTAAACTTGTTTAGAAAGTTAAATTGCAAAGCAATGCTAAGACAAAAAAAACACCTAGATAATCTGTGTTGGTTTGTTGAGATGGAAGAAAGTACATTTTAACTAGGGATGCAAGATATATCTTCATTAATACTATTAATATCAGATATAGATGTTGGTCCATTTTCCCATAACTACATTTACTTTAATTCCCCTTAAGGTTAATGAAGTATTTTTGATCGACTGATTGATTTGAAATTCTTTCATATTTTCTAATTAGTACCATTATGTTGACTTCCCTTACATGTACATCTCACATTACCATTCAATAGGATTCGGTCAAATTATTAGCATCGGTTCTGATAAAATGTGTACTTCACAGATTAATTCGTATACAGCCACTTATACCTTTGAGGAACTGACACAGTGTCTCCAACAGCAGCCATGCTGCTGCCTGCTTTGACGTCCTGGCACTGAACCTGTGTAAAAACAGATTCGGTTTGAAGCTCCTCTCTCTGGCTGCTGGGAGTGGGTAGCTTGGCTGATTTCAGTTGAGATTGTTTATTTGTATCCTAGAAAGAAGGACCAAAGAGGAAAATATTATATAGTTAATACTCCTATTACCAGTTTAGTTCTAATTTATAATACCACAGAGAACAATAACTTATACATTGAAAGCATAAAAAGCAAAAAACCTTATAGTTAAAAAACTTTTAAGTTATTGAGGACTAAAACAGATCCGACCCCAAAAACAAGATCTGGAGTTAAAGTCCCAAACTGATAACCCAGTAATTCTCCTTTAAAATTTCCGCTACAGAGAAGAATAAATGGTTTGCTATGTAACGGCAGGTTATTCAGGACCGTAACCATGCACAGACAATCACACAAATCCCCAGTCTGACTGTTGGTATGATTTCTAACAAAAGCTGTGTTATAAAACTAACAGTTTTGCCTATTGGGTCCACAGAACATTTTCCCAAATGTTTTGTGGATCATGGGATTATTGTGTTTGGTAAAAGTGATGAGAGTTTGGGTGCAGAACTTTTCCATGCAGGCCATCTTAGCATATTTCTGCCTGTATTTTTCAAATTAGAACTCTGACCTTAACTAGGCCAAGCACTACTTGCAGAGCTCTATTTTGATGAGGGGATGTGTTGCTGAAATTATTTGGGTTGGCTGAAACACTACTGACAAGGTTCCTCACTCCTCCTTATTTTCTCCATTCCTCAATATTGGCTCTAACTGCGGTTAACTTAAGTACTAATAAAAGATTATCATAAACAGTCGATTAACTTTTTCAGGTTGATAGATAAGAGTGAAAACATTTTTTTCCTGTTCTTGATATGTCTTAATATATTTATTTGATTTGGACACAATAGATTTCATTTCGAGATATTCCAGCCTAATATTTGTTGAAGGCTTTATTCGAGTGATTTCATTTTTGAAACAGGGTTCATTCATGGTTTAACAAGGGGCTTAAAAATGAGTTGTTTTTTAAATTTAAACTTAAGTTTCATCATCTCTAACAAAGTAGGACAAAAAACTCAAAACCAGACAAAGTCTGTAGGAGACATAACCTTTTCAAAGCAGTTACATATATAAGCTGAAGCAAAGCACAGGAACTAAATCACATGCAGTGAGTCATGTGCAATGGTGTACCTGATGTGCAATGGTGCTCTTCCTGGGTTTGACGGCCGCAACAGAGCACTCCACTCCTCTCTTCTTCCGAGCTGGCTTCACCTGCCCTGCAGGTTTCACCATTGATGGTTTCACATTCAGTTTAGGCCTCACTACAATACAGAGGAAAAAAACATCATGGGATGGAACCAAAAGTTGTTTATACACAATAATAGATTTATTAAATCTTGACCTTTGATTCAGAGAAAAGGTGAGACGGGAACATATCAAAAGATAAAAATATATATATTTTACAATAAATACATTTACTATAATAAAATGATATGTTACAATATATTTATACCATTTGCAAAAATCTATGGAAAAGGTTGTAGTTCTTTCCACAGACTCTCCATCCGATTCCAGATGGGTCTCTACCTCGAATACTTCAAGAATTGATGTACCAGACACATTAGCCGATTAATTTAATTCCAAATATACCTGATGGTCTAAATGCTTAATTATAAATATAATACTAATTATATTTAGTGTATATATGTACATATTTTGTACACTTATGTGAGGAAACTGTCTGATTAATTATTCTTCACTAAATGTATCAGTGACACTGCAAGGAAAGAAACCGATAAAATTTCAGTATGGGTGGCCGATATCAATTTTTATCATATTGTTATACAATCATAATAAAAATAATGTTAAACAAATACAGCTTTTGGGAAAAAAAATTTAAAATACGTTTCAAATTTCATTTATTGATTTTCTGAACTTATTAATTCTGTAATGGAAGCAACATGTGGGGTGGGGGATAAAAAAAAAAATGTTTTTAGACATCATTAATCTTAGATTTACCAATGTGATGATAAATCCCACAATAAATGTATGGAGAAAAAAGACAGAAAAGTGCACAAGCCTGATCTAAAGATTCCACATCTGTTTTAACATGCGAGCTATTTTTTCCTTCCCCACAGTTTTGTATCACTGACGATATTTACGAGAACTTCCATAAAATGAGACGAAACAAAAGCTTTCTCTCACCTTTACAGTTGCCAGGGTGATCTTGAGTTTTGATCCGATTACAGTTCAATGATTTATCAGTTAGTGGAACTGAAGCCTGACAAGGTTTTTTGATTAGCGAGACAGGCGACTGTAAAACTGAGCTGGTTGTCATTTTGTCTAGGATGTCCCTAGGGCTGCTGGGGGACTGTTGTGGAGAGCTCTGCTTCGGTGGACCTGGGACCACAGTTGCCATAGCAGCCGCTGGTGGGCCAGGAGATGAAGCACAAGTCGGAGGTGATGTGGCTTGTGGTTGGAGGGAAATTAGTTTTCGAACTTTGGAGGATGCAGTTTTTGAATGTTTCCTTGATTTAAGACTGATTTTAGCAGGACTTTTCCTCTTGAGGGTACTACTGGCAGTTTGTTTCTGCGAGGAATCTGCTTCAGCAGAACCTTTCATCTGCCCTTCCATTTCCTGCTTTCGAAGGCGTTTCTCCTGCATGATCTCCTCAAAAGTCTTGACCTTGATGGTAGAGGTCTAAGCGACAGAAAGTTGACATTATTTAGAAGTTGCAGTAAAAGTACCAATCAGAGGGAGAGGCTGGGGGATGAAACACGCCCTACCTCAGCTGGAGCTGCTGGCGGTTTCACAGGCATCACTTCTATTTCACCGCTCTTATCTGTTGCCATGTTGCTTGCTATCACATAGAGATACAGATTAAAAATGTGACATATTCAAAACAAAATCTGATCGATATTGATCATCTGTAATTAATCTTATGGATGTTTTTTGGACATTGTCAGGGGCACAGCTAGGAAATTGAATGGAATTGCTCCGTACTTCGTTAATTTCCTATAGGAGACCAGTTAGGAGGGAAGGTGGCAACATTTACAGTTGCTGGTCAAAATATTTTAATATCACGAGAAAGTTGATTTATTTTAGTAATTCTATTCAAAAAGTGAAACTTGTATATTATAGTCATTCATTACACACAGACTGTTACATCTCAAATGTTTATTTCTTTTAATGTTAATAATTATAACGGGCAACTAATGAAACCCCCAAATTCAGTATCTCTAGTAGCTTTTCTTACGTTTTTGAATGAAATTACTGAAATAAATCAACTTTTTATCATATTAAAAAGTAATGACAAGCATTTTTATCTGTAACCTACATTTAGACAGAATACTGGTCGTTTTCAACAATTCGGCCTTCAATGCAAACAGAGTGTTATTTATTATTTTTAATTTTTGATGATTGTGGGGGGTGTTCGGTACATGTGGATGTTTACTTTGTGGTCACATTTAACTTTTGATTTCAAAAACAAGTAAAAACTAACATGAAATTGATATTACTAATGACATTACCCAAATATTTATATAATATATAGTTGTTGGGAATTAAAACTTTTTAATGTTTACCCCCCTGGACAGTGTAAATGATCTGAAGTGTTTCTTACGTTGGGGTTGTGGCTTCCTCATCCGCAACAGAGGTTGCCTCTTGGGAACATTGTGATCGGTGTCTGAGTTGTCTGTGGTCTCAGCCTGTGGGGTCTCCTGAGTCTGAGTTTTGGCTGCCTTCTCCCTGCGAATCTCCTCAAGTGTCTTTACTCTAACCTTCTCAACACTGGCAACTTCTGTTGTACCCTGACTCTTCCCTGGAGAATTTCCCACTAAGTGTTCAACCTTCATTAGGTTTGGGTTGTGGTTCTGTTGCTCTTCCTGTTTTCTTTTCTTTTCTTGAATGATCTCAGAATAAGTTTTAACGTGGTCAACTGGTGCGTCTGTTACGGTGATGCACCGCTTGATCCCCTTAGTGGCTTTAGCCTGATCTGTTTTAGTGACTACTGCTGAAACAACTAAAGGATCATCTTTCCGGGTTTTGGCTGCCTTAGCTTGTTTGATCTCTTCTAGAGTTTTGATTCGTATCCGTTCGGGAGCTTTAGTAGACAAGGAGTTGGCCTCAGCTGTAAAACCATGAAAAAGGATTTTAACAACCAATATTCGTATGAGTGGAAGACAAAGCAAAGGTAAGTGCTAGCATCTTATCAAAGCTCTTACCTGCATGAGCTCCTCTTTTTGAAGAAAACAAGCCAAGTCTTTCTCTAATAGGTTTTGAAGCTAAAATAGGGAAAAAACAGGGTTTTAAGCAAAAGGCCACAGGCAGTTTGTCCTTTTATTGCAATGTGGTTTGTCCTATGTTCAATGAGCAAACTAATGCGACTCTAATTCAACTTGCACTTTGTCAATGTTAATGGCCCTATTTCCAAAACTTTCACCTGCAAAAACAAAACCTAATTTCTTTCAGTTGTACATGTGGTAATAATTGGGATGATTGTCAAATCAAAAATACTTTATTTATCCCAAAGGGAAATTAAATGTTGTTGGGAGTATCTCATTGAACTAAGGAGTTGTTGTAGATGATGTTGGCTGTGGGCAGGAAAGATCTTCTGTAGCGTTCTGTTTTGCAACTAAGCTGAAGAAGCCTCTGACTTGAGATTCTGTTTTCCAGTTACAGTCTCATGAAGAGGATGTTCAGGGTTGTCTAGGATTTGCTTTTTTTTATGAAAAATCCTTCCATCATCAACTCGAGATTCTACATTTGTTCCAGAACAGACCCAGCCTTCTTTATCAGGTTGTTGGGGCTTTTTTAGATCCCTTGCTCTGACGCTCCTGCCCCAACAGATAACGGCAGAGGAGATGACTCTCAACAACGGACTTATAGAAGATCTTCAACATGTTCCTGCAAACCTTGAAGGATTTTAGCTTTCTCACGACGTAAAGTCGGCTTTGTCCCTTCTTGTAGACGGCCTCACTGTTTTGTCTCCAGTCCAGAAAAACACTGAGGTATTTGTATTCCTCAACCATCTCCACTTCTTCTCCCATGTCGGAAATTTGGGTTGATCTGACCCCGTTTCTCCAGAAATATACGATCATCTCTTTTGTTTTATTCACTTTCAAGATCAGATGATTGTTCCCACACCATGCCACACATGTCTGCAGTCAGAATGTTGTGTTTTATCAGACTTTTATGTAATTAACAAATGCATAACTCTGCATCGGAAAAAGCCAGATGTGTTAAACTGGACATAAACAATCCCTGCAAAGTGCCTTGAAACAATGTGTTAAAAGTTGGTGCTATACAAACAAACTGAATTCAATCAACAGAAAAAAGTTGTGCTTCTATCATGGCAATAATAAAAATAATGCTGAACACAAATATTGCACAACACAAAACGTACCAATTTAACAAACGCTACATTAGGATCCAGGTAAAATAACCAAGTGTGAACGCAACTAAACCCAGGCTGCTCCTCCAGGGACTAACTAGACTTTAGATTTGTTCCAGGACTGACTGCTACTGGATATCCTTCCAGCCCGGAGCACTGCCATCCACAACAACTCTGATGATACTTGGAGGATGTGAGTTGCAACAACATTAAATCTAATATCAGGTGAAAAGAAGATACTTTTTAAAAAATTGAAATAAGGAGAACTGCAGGGGACGAACTGTGGATATGGAGTCAGATGACTGTAAAGGTACTATCACTTTTGTCTATAAAGGACAAACAGTTCAAATGTTATTTGTGTATTTATTCTGTTTCTAATAACCCGGTTTTGCTTTGACGTAATGTTTGTTTTGTTTTATTACAGAGATAAGTCTGTATTTTCACATTCTCTGAATTTTGTCAGAAGAAACCAAAGTTTGATAACTTTACCAGAAAAATTTGTCAAAACTTTTAAAATATGTGACAAACGTAATAGTCTGCAAAAATGTACAACCAATGCATTTCAATGCTCACCTATTTGGGTATTGACTTGTGGCTGCTCTTCATCAACAATTCTGCCCAGACGCTGAGCCAGGGACTTATTAACAGTAATGCCTTCCCGGCTTTTAAAATCTGAACAAACAACACATAATGAGTTCAGAGCTTTATCTTTAACAGCTGTAGCAATCTCAAGCAACACAACCAAACTCGCCTGCACTGGGAATCCTTCGTCCAAGCCTTTCAGTCACGCTGTTTCTTGGTTTCTCGTGCTCACCGAAAATGACAGGGCCTACTGTTCAAGACATAACATACAGAGACTCAAACCAGGATATTATCTGCTTTACATGTCTGAACACAAAAAGTTCTTTACTGACTGTTGACTACAATTTTAAGTAATAAGTAAACTGCATCAGTTTTGATGCGGATGCAATACAAAAAAAAATGCAGAGTTATTTTATGCCATTTCGGAGAACCTGAGAATATTTGCATAACCTTACCTCTAACGGCTTTTAAAAATAACCTCCAGGATATATACCAACCAATCCCAGACTGAACTATAAGTGTAGAGAAAAAAACACTTAAATGTTATGTATCACCTCCAATCTCTGAGTAGGCTATCCGATGCGATGACTGGATGTTTTCCTTCTCTCCATTAGTAGATGTTTCGGTGCTCTGGTTAGGGTAACCTGCCCTTTTCATGCTGGATTTCAGCGCCTTCCTCAGACGAATTTCTTCCAAGGTACTCACGCCGAAATTCAGAGAGTCTCCTGTAAGAATGTGACTTTGTTCCATTTTCTGACTCTTAATAGTAATTCAGAGTTCTGCAGCTTACTCTCATCTCACCTGATTGACCAATTTTCCTAGGTGAAGGACCAACTTTGCCATCCTCTCCCTCCTCTGAGAACTGGTCTGAAACACAAAGATTGAGCTGTCAGAATCAGAACAGAAACCTGTTACCATCAAATGACTACTAGATCAGGCAAATATTCAATACAGTACAGAATGAGTTCCACTTAATCTTATTTGATTAATGCATTTCACCTACATCTATTTTTAACTCAGTTTTTATTTTAGTTTGTTCTAATTAAACGAGGGGACGAAACATTTGAATAGGGAATGACAATTCGACATGGCATAAAGGTCAAAAAAGTTAATTCTGCGCAATGCTCCACTTTAGTCATATTTTAAGTTTGAATTTAAGAAGAAAACCCCAGGCAACAGAATTTAATGGGCTACAGTGGCGCACACACACACTCAGGAGAGGTTGCAGCTTCATTTTGGTTTAATTTATTATTTTTTGAAATAACAATAAAAAATCGAGGAAATTAGAATTAAGAATCTTTGTTTGTAGTCTCCTTATTTTCAATTACCTGGTCACGCTCTATTTACAAAATTGCTGAGTTGCTTAGTCTTTCTTTTCTGGATTGTTAAAATCATTAACTGGTTTTTACTTTCATTGGTCTGCACTTGAATAAGACTTTGATTCTGAAATACAATAATTACTCTTAAATAAACACTTATCTGCCTGTGTTGTTTCAAAAGCAACAAATAGATACAGTTGCATCAATTAAAAACAGGAAGTCTCATGATAACTGTTCAGTTATACATTTTCTGTTTTGTATGTAAAAACAAAAACTGTGTGTCGATTTCTTTAAACCTAAATAAAAACAAAGTCAGAATTTTTTTTACCGTAGTCCTTGTTAATCCTTCACAAAACTGAAGGTTTGTGTACCTCCCATATGTGATGCTCGATTTAGTCCAAATCTTCCTGCATCATCAGAGACCTTAACTATATGATACTGACTGTTATATCATCTCTCCTCATAGCTTTGACTGAATTCATTATCTGAATTTAGTTTCATCAAATAGAAATTTGGACTTCTTTGTTGTGTGAAATGGCCCAATATGTTTCTGTTGTGTCTTTGAGTGGTATGAAGATCTACAAACGGAAGCGAACAGAATTAAAGACGGCTCTAGCGCACCTTCCTCATCCTCATCGTCATCTGCTGGATTTATCACTACCGGTGGATGTGTTGGGCTTGGTACTGGCTCTTGTGTCTCATTCTTGATGACTCCTCTAAGCTGAGGGTTGGCAGTGTTGGGCAGAGGAGCTGCTGCTGATGGCAGTACCGGCTCCTCTTGCGGCTGCTCCTCAATTTTACTTGGAACTGAAAAGGAAATTACAGCTGTAAATGCATTTTAAACTTAAACTACACTGTGAAGCTACTGGTCAAAATCCTTTCAGTTACCTTTATCAGGAGGGACAAACATGCCCTCTACGTAGCGGGGCTTCTCATGAAAGAAGGCACAATGTGGCTTCTGGCAGCCAGCTGGCTGCTTCTCCCAATAACAAAGAATTTCCTTTCTGTTTTTCTGTTGGGATCAGAAATAAAATATTGGATTAGAGGCAATCATTTTCCATTTCCAACAAATGTAAAAGAAGTCATTTTAAAAGTTTTTTTTTTTTCAAGATGCCGCAGGCCCAGCTGGCTGCTTGCAGACGCAGCTCCTATAGAGTTTTTTAAAATTGGGTTTTTCTGTTGTCAACCTAAATTGAATACTGGTGTAAATAACACAGACCAGTTATAGCTATAGTTATAGCTTTCCACAAGGACTGGACGAAGTTTTGTTGCTGTTCTCCGCAGTCTTTTGTTACTTTTTCTACTCTTTGTAACGGAGAACCTGGCCGAACGGAACAACGGCATTGTTTACACCTGTGAACAGCTGATTGCGCTGTGTAGGCCTGTGCTGTTGCCCGGAGACAGGCCTGTGGTCCCGGAGAAAATACGAAGGAGACGCCGGGGCTGCAGGTCTGGAGTTAAACGGAGGGAGAAGAGGAGACGGCACAAACCAGCGGTGCCGGCAATTATTATGGGGAACGTGAGGTCTTTGGGGAATAAGACGGACGAACTCACGGCACTGGTGAGGACCCAGAAGGAGTACAGGGAGTGTAGCATTTTCTGCTTCACGGAAACGTGGCTGCACTCACTCATTCCGGACTACAACGTGGAGGTCCCTGGATTTTCTTTGGTGCGGGGGGACAGAGACTTTTCCAACAGTAGGAAGAAGAAGGGCGGCGGGATTGCACTCTACGTGAGTGAGAGGGGGTGCAATCCCGCTCATGTGAACGTGAAGGAGCGGATCTGTACCCGGAACATGGAACTACTGGCTGCGTCCGTATTATTTACCGAAGGAGTTTACGTCCGCCATTATGGTCGCTGTTTACATTCCCACATCAGCTGATGCAGCGGCAGCCTGTGACGTCATCAGCTCAACCGTTGCCAAACTCAAGACACAGCAACCGGACGCCTTCATGGTCATCACAGGTGACTTTAACAATTCCTTACTGGACAAAACTTTTAACAACTTCCAGCAGTATGCTGACTGTCCCACCAGGGAAAACAAAACACTGGATCTCCAGTATGCTAATACAAAGGATGCATACAGCGCCAAAGCCCTTCCCCCCCTTGGCAGGTCTGACCACAACTTGGTCAGGATGACTCCCAGGTATGTCCCTCTGGTGAGTAGCAGGCCCGTGCGCACCAGGACCGTTAGGAGACGGACACATGAGGCAGCTGAGGCACTGCAGGACTGTTTTGAGTCGATTGACTGGGATGTACTTTTTGGGCCTCATGGGGAGGACATTGACAACATGATTGACTGTATAACTGATTATATCAGATTCTGTGAGGACACTGTCCTGGCAGCCTGGACTGTGCGCAGCTTCTAAAACAATAAACCCTCGATTACCAGAGACCTGAAGGCACTTCTAAACAAAAAGAAGAGGACTTTCAGGTCTGGAGACGGGGAGAAGCAGAGGAGAGTGCAGCGTGAACTCGGAGAGGCACTGAGGACAAGCAGGGACAACTACAGGAGGAAGCTTGAGTCCAAAGTCGAGCAGAACTGTGTAAGAGCTGTGTGGACTGGAATGAAGCACGTCACTGGGATGAGGGGGAAGGACACCCAGACATCAGGGAGCCTGGACAGAGCAAACCAGTTTAACCAGTTTTTCAACAGGTTCAGCTCACCTCCTGCCAGCCCGCCGTCACCCCCATCCCCCAGCACATTCACACCACCCCAAGTTGATCCCCACCTCTCCCTCCTCCTCCACTTGTACACCTCTACAATCTCAGCCTGAGTCAGGAGAGAGTCCCGCTGCGGTGGAAGACGTCCCACGTGGTTCCTGTCCCCAAGAAGTCGAGTCCATCTGACCCAGAGGACTACAGACCAGTCGCTCTAACATCTCATGTGATGAAGGTCATGGAGAGACTGGTCCTGGCCCAGCTGAGGCCTAAGGTGAGGACGTTTCTAGACCCCCTACAATTTGCCTACCACCCCACCTAGGAGTTGATGATGCTGTAATCTTCCTGCTGCCACGAGCCCATGTGCACCTGGATGGTGGAGGAGACACTGTGAGAATCACATTCTTTGATTTCTCGAGTGCCTTCAATAGCATCCAGCCCCTGCTACTGAGTGAGAAGCTGCAGAGGATGGGTGTCCAAGACTCGGTGATCTCCTGGGTTACTGACCACTTTACAGGCAGGCCACAGGTTGTCCGTCTGGGCAGAGTCCTGTCTGATGTGGTGGTCAGTGACTTAAGAGCTCCACAGGGAACTATGCTCTCTCCCTTCCTCTTCACCTTGTACACGACTGATTTCCGGTACAACTCTGAGTCATGCCACCTACAGAAGTTTTCTGATGACTCAGCTGTTGTCGGGTGTATAAGTAATGGCGAGGAGGGGGAGTACAGGAAACTGGTGGACAACTTCGTGGAGTGGTCTGTGGCTCAACATAACTAAGACCAGAGAGATGGTGATTTACTTCAGGAGGAAGAAGACGCCTTCACAGCCACTGTTGATAAAGGGGGAGGTGGTGGAGGACCACAAATACCTGGGAGTGGTGATTGGCAACAGACTTGACTGGGCCTCTAACATTGATGCTGTGTGCAAGAATGGGATGAGTTGACTTTATTTCCTAAGGAAGCTAAGACCCTTCAATATGTGCAGCAAAATGTTGGGAGACCTTTTATAAGAGTGTTGTTGCCGGTGCCATTTTCTTTGGTGCTGTGTGTTGGGGAAGCAGCATCAGAGCCAGCGACTCGAACAGACTGAACAAAATAATCAGGAAAGCTGCCTCTGTACTTGGACTAAAACTAGAATCCCTGGAAACTGTGGTGGAGAGGAGGACACAGAAGAAGCTATTGTCTATCATGGACAACAAAGAGCACCCTCTCCACCACACAGTGGACAGACAGCGGAGCACCTTTTCACATAGACTGTTTCAGCTCCGATGTCGAAGGGACAGATACAGAAAATCTTTCCTGCCACATCTCACTGTACAATAAAACATAATTCATTGTTTTGTACTATTTTATCAGTGAAACTTGCACAACTGTATCTGTTGCACATTTGGTTTTTGTACATATAATTTAAAGCATTTTTTTAATCTAAATTTTTATTTAGATTACTACACCTTGTCTGTATGCTGCAACGGCAAAGTAATTTCCCTGCGGGGATGAATAAAGTACTTCTATTCTATTCTATTATATCACTGAATAAAGAGGAATGGATGTATTAGGCTTACTGTGATCTCCATATGGCGAAACTTGCAGACGGTACGGAAACAGCGTCCTTCCTGCCAGAGGTTACAGACAGTCTCGTTGCCCATGGCAGCCTCACAGTGTCGAAATTGGCAGCCGTCACCCTGTCCCGCGAATTAAAACATTCAAAATTAGGCAAACGTTCTATTTTTTTCATTAACAGGCAGCTTCAACACAAAATGTGCCTGTGTTGAGTTTACAAAGCAGGCAAAGGCGACCCAAATCTGAATTGTGCCACTTTCTTGTGTGTGACTAATTCAGAGACATATCTGACAGTTTTCAAACACTCAACAGTCTGAACTGTCATCTTGCATTTTTAGATGAAGCCAGATGGGGTAAATCTATATGTAAACAATGGCTGAAAATAGCAGTGCAAAATTTTCCTTTCTATTTTCTCTTGTGACGATATGGTTGGCTCCCATTACTCAACATCTTTAAAATCCATCGACACACGGTTTGTAACATGTGACGTCTATGTTCTTCTGTGAATTTGGGGGTTTAAAGGTTGAAAATCCATTCTTTAATTGGTAGTATGAACGACCTTACAGGAAAAAACAACAACTAGACTTCAGCAAAGAATCAGATATCATAAGAAGCTAGGTGCAGGTAGCCTCTAACAAATGTGCTTACCTTAGTACAGGTCGAGTAGTAGTAGAAGTAACAATCATCTCCATGGTTGGTCATAGTAATAGTTGAAGGGGCTTGAAAGGTGGCAGTGACCCAGCAGCTGGTTCCCCTCTGAAACAATCAGGACTCTCCCTGATATCACAAATACACAAAAAAAGACAACGTCCACATTACTTACACTTGTGCTTTCTATGGATGAGCCTATGTAAAGATATACCAGGGAATTACATAATTTAATCAAATTAAGTCTATTTGATAGTGTTTATATTGTTAATTATTAAGGTATTCATTATGTGACATATACCAGCAGTACAGTAAAGTGCTGTGTTTCACCGACGCATTGTTGGTGGTATTGTCATTTTTTAACACTACTCATGTTAAGCATACACTTAAAATATGAAAAAACTAAAAATTTAATAAATAAGAATTACACGTTTCCATCTACTACTCTGGAGCAAACGAACCAGGCTATGCAAAGCGTTTTTTCACATGTTGACGTTAAAAAGCCTGTAATGAACAGGAAGTAGTAAAATAAAAATCACTGCCTTGTTTATTATGAAGCAAATGTGTTTCCATCTTCTCTTTTTGCACAGTAATTATCTTTAGGAAAAAAAGGGAAAAAATATCACCTTAAATGAGTGGAAAACACAAATTCAGGAGGTTATTAAGACTTGTTACCCTTACCATCGACCATTTCCAATGCGATTCTTCAAAATGTGCATAAAAATGTTTGTATAAATAAGGCTAGTTTTTAATAATATGTTAATATTGGCAAATATTGGTTAACTGCAATATTACAATTGGATATCAATTTCACTACTGCATCCCTAATGATTTTCATTTAGTGGTTATTAAATTTAATTTTTTATTGTACTGTGTCAAACTGCATCAATTGCAGCGGATAAATTCATCAAAAATGTGTTCCCTGTATAGTTAACTAATCAGATAGTTGGAATTGTATGAAATTACTTATCATATGGGCTACACATGAGAGATTAGTCAAAGTCAGCTTCTACATTTTTTAAACATTACTCCCCTTTACCTGAGGTGCCTACGCTGGTGTCTTCCACTTGAGTGCACTGCTGGTATGGTGTCTCCGGAATAATATGGACTCCTGAAGGAACACTTGATCCGTGAGATAAGAGAAAATGTGGGGTAGGTCGCCCAGAAAAACTTGTCTTCCTAAGTGATCCCTTGTCTCAGGCAATGTGAGATGCTAAACAGGATCGATAGAGGGTGCAAAAGTCCTTTTTTTTGTAAGAATAACTGAAATGACTAATCGAAAACGGGGGTATTTATCAACCAAATGAATGAAAAGAAAAAAAAATTTAAACTGAAGTGGGAAAAGTAGGGTTGAATTGTAGTTGAAAAAAAAAATCTTCCATGTCTTCTTGAGCTTGGTAGGCAAACATAAAAAATGGGAGAATTTTGGACTTCTAGTGATTTTCAGCTGTTGTTTAACAACGCTGAAAATGGGAAAAAAAAGTCTTCTGCCTATGCAATCTGATGCGTACAAGCTATCCACATCCAGGGATCCCCAGAGGAGGCCGAGAGGGTTGGTTCTAAACCTACAAATCAATAAAAAAAACACTCCCCAAGAAACTGAAAGTGGGTTAATAGGAGAGCCAGACAGACAGAACATACACAATGGGAACAATTCAACATAAAGATACAAATAGCAAAGAAATACACTCTTGATATTGACTATAGTCATAGCAGCATCTGACAAAAATCAAGGTACAGATGCTAGGACAGGGTGTAATTTTGTTCAACTTCTATTTTACTATTTAATGTTTGCTATTTCCTAATGATGAACCAAAGTGTTACTTCTATTTTGTAAATTAGTTTGAAAAGGTTTGGCCTTGTTCTCAAGGTTTCACAGTTCACACTTTCACTCATTCATAAGCCTTCTTTTTGTCTTGCCATTTTGTCCAACCTACCTCTGTTTGAGCAAAACATTCTGAACCTATTGGTTTATTTCCCAGAAAATGTACGTATTCTGATAGAAATTGGGATAAGGAATAATAAAAATGCTAACTTTTTTTATTACTTTATATGTATCTGACCAACATTGCATCCATTTCCCACTGATTGAGGTCATGATCCTCCATACTGATCAGTGAACTATTACGGAAAATAAGCCTGCCATCTTTATTAGTTTAATTATTCTTTTTACATTTCCTTTGTAGCAGATTATAGAAATGAACTTTTCTATAAGACTTCTACCACATCAGTTGCTTCTCATTCTTAAAAGTTATTGGTTTGGATTTCGAGTGAAACTATTTGATGGTGATCATTAATCTTTGATTACTGGGAGAAGTCAAAATGTTGTTGCTAGTAACATTAATCCACTCTTCCCACAGACCACTTAAAATAACATTTCCATTCACATAATATTTGCACCAGGAGGGGAACATTTGCTTCAGTGCCTTGCTCCGTGGCACTTGGGCATAAGGAGAGGTAAGCTGGATCACAGCCACCCCTCTGTGGTGCAAAGAAGTACATTTTACAAACACACACAATAAAGAAAACAACGACATACTTACTCTTAATCGTATACAATCGCTTACAGCTAGCAGGAACAAGCTAAAACCGTCTATCTCCAGTGGTGATGGAAATTGGACTAGTGTACAAGTTCACCGACTTGTTATGTCAATTAAAAAAACGGAATCACATATAATAAACTATTATTCATACGTATCACAGGTTTGTACGACAGTTCGTATTTTAGCACATGCTACATAACAGGCCGAGACTTCCTCCTTAGCTAAAACGGTAAGATGGCTGTTTTAGTCGTAATTACCGGGGAATGTACTGAATTGCTAGAAAACCACAACATATAATGCATAAAAAGGGTGTACAGCGTTAATTACCAGTTGTTTTAAAAGATATTTAAAAGTTTTCAAACACGAGTTGTTGTTGTCCCGGTTCCCTCAGGTCCGAAGCCGTACTGAGACAAAATCAAAATGGCCGCTGTGTATAAAACCAGAAGATTGTGGATCGTGCTCTGCTGAGACGTTGCGTTAAAGTAACGAGCAAAAATCGGATATTTAACAACTATTGTGTTCGCACAGTGATTTCTATCTATCTATCTATATATATATTTATATATATATATATATATATATATATATATATATATATATATATATATATATATAGAGAGAGAGAGAGAGAGAGAGAGAGAGAGAGAGAGAGAGAGAGAGAGAGAGAGAGAGAGAGAGAGAGAGATATATA
>JAVLVB010000614.1:235300-246833 GCA_032876305.1 Orestias chungarensis | reverse complement strand
TATATATATATATATTATATATATACACACAATAATTTTAAGTAAAATGAAATGTCTACTTAAGTGGATTAAAAAAACTACAGTTGAACTAGTTAGAAGTTGAAAACACAAAACTCTAAAATGTTTCTGTTCTATAATTTGTGTGTAACTGGAAACTGATTACAAGGAATATTTGAGATTTGCATTAACACTTTCAATCTTCGGTTTCTATATATATATATACATACATACACACACCTACTTTTTCATTGATATTGACAAGACATTTAAAAATCAGTGTTTAGGGGAGATTTGCATTGTAACAGGTTGTTCATAATTTGACCTCTAGGTTAACAGATCAGATGATTAGGTCTGTTTTGAAGCTCCATCCATCCTCTGTGCCCATGTCAGAGGTCAGGGGTCAATGAGGGGCCCCTAGACCTGGGCAGGGCCTCCCTGAGCCAGACGGCAAACATACATCTCTGTCACAGTGAGATCTGCTGAATATCAGGAACTCTCATTTATTTTATGATGCTCTGCAACACAGAAACCCCACATAATAGACAAAAAGTCAAACACTTTATTCTGATTTTAAAATATAATAAATTCAGGTTGAAATACGATTTTTATTAAAATAGTTGCTAATGAATTTGATAATATATCTATTTAGTAATGTGGAAATATTAATTTGATTAGTTTTCTAAGCTCTATCCTATCTACATTTTATTGTGTTAAACCGTTTCCGGTTTAACACAATAAAACCGGAAACGGTGATAACCATGGTTACCAGGTAACGCCACACAAGTAGAGCAGTCCTAGAAGCTGTGGTTCTGTGTGGTTCTGTGTGGTCCAGGAGCTCCACAGGACACTTAAATGTCCCGGAGAGCTGCTAAAGTTTCGGCTGGACTGAGACTCTGGGCGGTAAGAACCGAACCAGCGCGGAGGAGTTCTGCTGGAGCCGCCATCAGATCCGTGTTCAGTCTTTGCTGTTAGGCGCTTAGAAAGGACGACTCCCTCACTGGCAGTGAAGCCAGAGACGGTTAATCCAGAAGATGTCCTGAATGAGTCGTAGATGATGATGATGATGATGATGGCTGTGAGCATCAAGACATATCCTGTAGCAGTCTGTGTTACAGCGGCTCTCAGGGAAGGTTCTCATTTGAAACACTTGGCTGTTGTATAACAGTCTGATGCAGATAAGGCCAATAATGGGGGGGGGGGGGTGTTTATACAGTGAGGTCTGTCTCCCCTTGTAGGAATAGTGACATGACACAATAGTGACAGTTTGTGGTGCATAAAGTCTCTTATAAACACGTAAAAACGCCTCTGGACACTTTATCTGCATGCAAGGGTAAACTTGTTAGTGTGTCCACCCTTAGGAAAGGTTGTTACCCTTTCAAGGTCAGAATAGCATCATACATTAGTGTAACAGTAGTGCATAAACATTGTGTTTTACTGTGCAATAGGAGATAAACCTAATATCCCCTGCAGGTTTTTATGCACAGAAAAAGGAAAGTGTTTACATCTGTTAATGCAGACATAGTTTAAAGTCAGTTTTTATGCTTATATTTCATGTCTGGAAGTGTTAAGGAACTATCTTTAAGTATGTCCAGCTCATCCAGCAGCAGACGTCGAATGCTGCATCATTAATAAGGAAACATATATCAGTTTACACTCACAGACCTTCCTGGTTCATCAGATACCCAGACTGGTTATTTTTTATTCATCTCATGGTATTTTGTTCCCTAAGCTAAAGTCAAACCACGCTGAGAGTTTGGAGATGATAAGTCTAATTTTAATTTACAAAGGTATTAATTAGGAAAGACATGCAAACTAAATCCCTCAGCCTTACAGTAGTAAAGTGAGAGGACTGTGTTGATGTTTAAGTAGATTAAAATACCTTCTATCAAATCATGTCAACGTTGATGATGCGGAATTACAGCATCAACAATTTAGGATCATTTACTTCTACATATGTACGGAATTATGTATCAAAACTTTTCTAACATTTCAAAACTTATCTGAAATGTAAGGTGGTTTATCATTTATCTTTTTTATTTGGTAGTTACTTTTTAAATCATTATTTTTAATTACTATTTTACTTCACATTTACGAACTGCACCTTGCTGTTTATTAAAAAAATAGCCAGACTTATAGTCACTTCAGTCCAACACAGTTCAGCAGATCAAGTTCCTATCAGCACTGCCAAGGATTTTTAAATAAAAGTTTGAGTTTAAAGAATAAAATTATGATATCTATCTCTTAATAAAGTGGACATACATGACAAAATGAATATGACATCATTGTAATCTATATTAAATGTTTTAGCACTGCTGTGCCGTTTTTAAAGTTACACATGAAAGATTAACAATGATTTCATGGTTTAGAGAAACGAACATTTTGGATAATTTAAACAAGTTATATTTTCACTGTGTCTCTCATACATTTATAAAAGTCCAAGTTCCAAATTAAATAAACGTTTAGCCACATATTTAGACTTCTAAATAAATGTTTTGCTTTTGAACTAAATACTTGATTTGGAACTTGGATATTTGTACATGTTTGTATAACACAGCGAAAAAAAGAAAAATGAATCTATATTTTTGTCTTCTAAGCTAAATAAACTAAAATATACATTTTATAATGTGTAACTTTACAGAAAGACAATTGAACTGTGACAGGCTGTTTAGCTCTCATCCTCCTTATGGGTTTTTGTTTCTCATATGTTTTCAGGTTTCCTGTCCTGGAGTCCATCTGTCAGCCAAAGATGATATTTATCTCAGCGTGTTTTTTATGGGCCAGTTCCAACAGTCTGAAAGTCTTCCGGCTGTCTTTCCTTTGCTGTTCCACGAGAAGATGACATTTGAAAAGGCACATGTATACATTTAAATACATTTTTATTCATTTAAGGAAAGACGTGCCTAAGTTTATAGTGGATGTTAGACTATGATAAGACCTGGAATATGGAAATCGAATTTGTTACAACACAACAGTTTTCTACCATTAATGTATTTGTGTACTTTAACACATGGCTGGATTTCTCCCACAGATTTTCAGGCAGACAGTTGACCCTGGAGAACTGGCTGTTCTGCTCCAGAGTAGGTGACTCACTTTTACTTCCACTTTCTGTTCACAGATTGAAATTTGTTTCAGCCACTTAGTGTTAGTAGATTTTGACGATGATTATGTCTGTTGATGTTGATCTCTGAACTGCTCCACAGATGAAACAGTGAGAATAGAGCTGGTTCAGCTGATTCCTCCAGGTAGGGAACCCCAACCCTAACCCTTTGAAATTTAAGGAAACTTATCAGATTAAAAGCATCACTTCCTCCTGAATCCTCCAGTAAAATACGGTTTGAGCTGCATTCTGCCCTGAGCAGCAGAAGGTTTAAAAAGAAGCAGAGGAAATGATGTAGGTTTAGCTTCTCCGTTAAACTAAAGTACTTACTCGGAGTCTGTAGGATCTTGTCATCATTTGGTGTAGATCATCATCAAAGCTCAACCCTCACACAAACTTTACTCTCCTGCCATCTGGTAAGCGCTACAGCAGTTTGCGCTGCTGTTTGAGCTTGGTGGATGATATCTGAGTAAGATCAATGTACTATGGGAGATCTTTCATTACTACACTAACACAAAGAGCAAATCAGCCCTAGACTTTCAAAGTGCAATGACACGAGGCTCATTTTCAGACCGTGTTTATGTTGTAGCTGGAGACACTCTGGCAAGTTTTGAAGAGGACGCTCGGAGTTTCTTGTTTCCAGAGCCCAAGCTTGTGCCCCCTTCCTCTGGTGTTGGTCGAGAGGTCCTAATGATGAGAGACACTCATTTTCCTGTAAGTAAATCACGTTTTAGCTTCATAAAAGCGTGATCGGTGTGTCTGTAAAACCATTATGCAGGATCAAATGTAGTGGGTGTAGATTCCTTCATACTGAATGACTCTTGGTTTTACCAGCAGGGGATTCTCACATATCATTTTGAAAACACTTATGTCTCTTCAGGGTATTGCTCCTCGGCTGGAGTTTTCTACCAGGACAACCATTACTGAGTGCCCACCTGACACAGAGGTCACCATTTACCCTAATACCCCACTTGTAAGAATAGATTTTATACATTTTAATGTTTGGAGAGGTGTGTGAGTGTGATAAATAGATCTGGGGGTTCATTGCACATTATAGAAGAATGAGTCACTAGGAACTTTTAACCATTGTTACTAAGCTTGTGAAAGGTAGCAAAGAAGAGCAGCAGATGTGCGTATGATGTCCTTTCTGATGCATCTTTGCTTTTGGTGCAGCATCCTGTCTCTAACCCTTGAATCAGCCTGAAATCATCTGTAGGAGATCTGCTGTACAAAGCCTTGTCTGAGTCAACGTTTTTCTCCTTTTCACACAATCTCAGCTTCACATGTCATTTTCATATATATTTTTAAAGTCCTGTCACTATTCACAGTGTTGAACCACTTTCCAAAGCAGTGATTGCTCAACAAAATATGGCTTTTTAGAAAAAGTAAGGAACCTTCCATGTGTTTGTTAAGACAGATCTGTACAAAATAATGTAATTCTGTGCAATAGTTATTTTTCCTACACTGTTCCAAACATGCCAGATTTGATAGATACTTTTCATGTTAACCACAGTTCATACTTTACCGGCTTTTCTCCACAGCTGCTCCACATCCACATGTGACAGGAGGCAGTTGGAGTCTAACCTACCCAAGACAACTACTCCCTCAACTACTCTTAACTTCTCTCCCAACAACATGTTGCTTATATTTTCGGAATATTTCACTCCTTTGTCTCCAGAGACCAGGGCGAAGAAGAAACAAGAGGCGCTCCAGTTCACCTCGATCCTCGCCTTCTCGGACCCCTGAGAGAAGGATCGACGGAGAACGTCCCACCACTGCCACACGTCTGTCACACACCCTCAGATCCCAGTCCCTGTCTCCACCTAGAGCTGCGAACACCCAGAATCTGCCTCGGCTTAGAATTGACTCAGCACCTTCCCAAACTGCTGACACGGATCGTACCTCTGAACCTGTGAGCACAAACAAATCATAACTTCATATAAAAATGAAGGCACCAGGTGGCAGAGAAGAGCTGTGTGGGGCATCTCCATGCATCATATCTTTCTCCTGATCTCTGTTTTAAATACCTTTTTTCCTTCTGGCCTGTTCGGCTCATATATTCTTTAGATTTCTTTCCCCCTACAGACATGTCATACTAGATCTTTTCATCTCAACAGATTCATCTACATAAAATGCAAAGCACAGATTGGAACGCAGTTTAAAAACACTTTATTAGTGCCCTTAACAAAGATGGTACAGCATCCGATGTACCAGGGGTCATGATTCTCCATTATGTCAGTGTGCAAACCACGTCTATCCCTTTTAAACTCATGAGCTGCTAAAGCAGTGCACCCTCATGCTAGAAAACACTGTCCACGTAGGGCTGCATGGTAAGACATGATGTCAGCAATGTTGCTTCACAGCACGAAGGTCCTTCTCGGCATTTGGAAAACCCTAGGCGCGCTGCTGGACTCCTTTCAGTCCACCTGAGTAGGCAAACAAGCTTTTAGGACCCTTTGTTGTTTGCTTATTAAAGATGAGGTGGGGTTGAGGACAACATTAAACCTGCTTCAAAACACCTTCTGTCATCGGGGCAAAGCAGATTTCCCCAGTGCATTAAGTGCATTCCAGCCTGACTTGCTTTGTAATAAACTCCAAAAGACACAAAATGAAGCCTCATTAATTACCTGGATCACTGACTACCTGACCAATAGACTAAACTGTGTTAGAGTGGAGGATTGTCTTTCTAATAAGGAGCACCACAAGGGATTGTACTCTCACCATTTCTTTTTACTCTTCATTATTGACACTTCCAGCACAAGCCAAGGCTCTATTCTATTTATCTGCAGAAGTTCTCTTATAACTCTGCAGTCATTTGGTGGATCAAACCAGAAGCTGAATGTGGAGAGTTTGTGGATAACTTTCTGAAATGCTGTGGAGATAATCATCTTATTTCTAATGAAACACGATCGGATAAAACCCAATTTTCTGCTTGTCTTTTCAGTAACATGGATGATGTCATATTTTACTCACTGTAATCCTATGTTCTTGTTTCACAAAGTCAATCTTAATAAGATTCCACCAGTTTAGAAGCACAGAAATCTTCTGACTACCACGGTTTTTCTGTGCCCTCAGACCTACAGCCATCCTTTAGAAAACCAGCCCGGCACTGCAGGCTTGTTTCGCAGTTACAGGCAGAGGTGGGTAGTAACTAGTTTACTTGAGTAACTTTGGAGCCATTCGGAGATCAACTAGATATACAGTTTACACCGGAAGCATATTCTAACATTTTTACAAGTACAGTATTAGTGTCATAAGTGATACTTTGAAAAACTTGAGTTTTAAAATTGTTTTTTTTTTAGTTCAATTTGTTATTTCGTAGTTGTTTATTGGTATCATGTTTTTATTATAAGCTTTTAAAATACCAAAATCTGCATGTAACTATATATATTTGTCTGATGACACAATTTTAAAATAACTAACAAATTACTTTTTTGTTCTCTTACCTGAGTAATGTCCTGGACGGCTGCTTTTTACCTTTGCTTGATTAAGAGTTTGTTGAAGTATTGCTGCTTTTACTTTACTTCAAATTCTGGCTGTGCTACCCGTCTCTGGTTTCAGGTACAGGTCAAAACGTTTAAATACAAGGGAAAAGGTTTTGCCATATGGTTTTAATAAGTGATTAGATATTGATTGAACATTGATTAGACATTGGCATTGCAGTTATTTGTATTGTTTGTCTGTGTCTAGTCACTACAGAACTTTGGACGACCTCCATGAGCGTGTCCGAGGTCTTCTAACAACACCAAAAGCTGTACGCCGACTTGTCTATGTAAGTAATGACATGGGATCTCATTCAGCACGCTGATAGTTGAAACACGAGAAGCACTCAGTACAGTGTCAAAGATGTGCTTGTATTCTATTGGCATCTTCTGTGTTATATCTGAGGGTCAACTTGTCCTGATGGTTGAAGTAGTTGTGTAAATCTCCATACTGTCACAAAGTGATGCTGTCTGGGATAAAGATAAATGTTTCTTGTCTGTGAGGGAGCCTCAGTCTCTGAGGTAGATGAAGTTTTAGCAAGAAGGTCCATTTCTCCAGGTCCACCATGATACCTGCTCAGAGTTTGCAGAGCTGGGATTTATGCTTCAGTGCTGCTGTGAGTGTATTTACCTATTGAACAAAAGAAATACAAAGTAATATATTGCAATTTCTATCTATCTATCTATCTATCTATCTATCTATCTATCTATCTATCTATCTATCTATCTATCTATCTATCTATCTATCTATCTATCTATCTATCTATCTATCTATCTATCTATCTATCTATCTATCTATCTATCTATCTATCTATCTATCTATCTATCTATCTGTCTGTCAATCTGTGTGTATGTGTTACCTACATATCATGAGCATATCGTTGGGATTAGTTTGGGACACTGCTTCTCTAGTAGTAACAGATTTCTCATGACTTTTGAACCTTTTTTAGGAAGGAAGACTTCTGCCGCAGGAATTATCTCTTCAACCTTTGCAGATGTTCCATGGATTTTTAACTACACATATGAAAGCAGCCTTGTATTGATAAATGGCCGCACCGAAATAAATGGTTTCATTTTGAAATAAACTCATCTGTACAGAAACTCAGAGCTTGGAGTCCGTATTATGGGTTTAGTCTGTAATCTATCAAGCTGACATTGGTGAGTCCTCAGGTAAATCAAACACAGGCCATTAAAGGCAAATTGGGTCTATGGCAGTGGTGCTTAATGTGAGCTACTGCAGCATATTACAAAAATAGCTGACAATTTTCACTGTAAAGCAATAAACATTACCTATCTCAGGTTCATTAGGATCTGTTAGAGAACAGTTCCTGCCTCCTCTTTTTTGTATGGTTGTATCACACATCTTTTATAAAGTCATGACTTCTTCTCAAACTGTCTTACAGTGACTCTTAAGTTAATAATTATTGTTGGCTCATCCTCTGTTAAATTAAAAAGAACTTAGAAATGAGGCTGAAGTTTAATTTAGACTTATTTTTACCACCAGTATCAAAAAAGAACAGGCTCAAGCCGGCTGACATAGTACTGCTCATTTTATGTCAGCCAAGAACATCCATGATCGTTAAATAAAATAAAGTAAAAATGTAAACATCAATATCACAATGACTCAATTAAGATATGTGTAAGATATTTAATAATCTGGCATCACAATGGTGAATAAATTGTTTTAATGATTCTGTTAAAGAGGCGGATTAGTTCACATCTGCTCCTGTTACGTTCCACCTGTGTTGATCACCCCCAATCCCATTAGTGCTCATGCTTCTCAGCTGGTTCTCTGTCTATTTAACCAGTCCTCATTCCAAACCTCCTCGCCAGAAGACGTTTAGAGAGTTACTGTCCAGTTTTTTCCTGTTTAGTTTTCATGTGCTTGACCAAGTTCTACCTCACAAATGATCCTGTCTTTCTCTGCCATACAGATGCCTTATGACCTCTAATATAATAAGATATGGAAATTGACCCTGATAATGGACTCATGCCTTTAGCCTTGCCTCTGGATCTGTCTGTGACTTCTGTCTCCATGATAACGATCCTGCTTCTGCTCATTGACCATGAGTCCTGCATAAACCCCCTGGATTCTTGGATTGAAATGTTTCATTTAATGTCAATGAACTTTAATTGAAATAAATATCCTTTAACTGTGTTGGCCGAAATTCCGAGTCCTCCAGTCACAGTCTGAGATCGTTACTATTTTATTTGTATATTATTTCTCATTAAACATGCTTGAAAAGTAGAACAATTTTCTTGAGTTATTATCCCACTTCCCTAATTGAAATACATACTGAACACATGTTAGTTTTAAAAATGAGAATCAACATTATTGTCACATACATGGTAAGATACTACAAGCAAGAAGGTATATGTGCATATATGCATCAGTGATGCCCTAGCGTTATAACAGAATGACCAGTAGCAAACATATGGGTAGATGAGGAATAAAGAATAAAACATCTCACACTGACTCCCTGCATGGATTGGAAGGTGGGAGCCAGAAAAGGTGATTAGTTTGAGGGGGTTTTGTGTATGAAGCTGAAGCTGAGGAATGTTGTATGCATATATTGTATGTCTGTATATAAGAGTGTGGTACCAGACCAGGAAAGCCACACGCCATATAGTTCCTAATAGGGGTGTGGTGTTCACTGGGGTGACCTTGGTTGCTCTTGGGCAACAACTTCTACAGCATATAGGACCAACTAACTTTAAACCTAAAATTATATTTCAACATCTTTGAAGGGTTAATATCTTCAGTCAAATTTAGGCCATTATTGACAAGAAGTGTATTCTGTAACAATGTCATCTGTATGTTCAGTTACAAAGTCATCAGTTTTATTCATGTATAAAGGAATGATTCTTGATCAACTTATTTAAGCCCTTCCCTGTGGATTAAATTTTTACTCTGTATCTTTGCAATAGCTGTTTGTAATGATCTTTTTTTGCTGCTTGTACAGTGTTTCAATAATTCTATACATAGTCTATTTTTTTCTGTTCAACCTCAGTTAAATATGACATTGTTCCACTGACTTCCATCTAAGTTCTCTCAGAGACTGTCAATGTTCTAATAGTTTCTGCCTTTACTTATAACACTTCATCCATTAGAAGTAGTAGAAACCATGTTGTATTACCACTCTGCTACCTCGGATATGAAGATGAAGGACCTCTTCACTTCTTTCATATCTTCTGAATACTTCGTTGCCATCTTAATTTATATTGATAACACAAATTCACAATACAATTCACAATGTGATTTCAATCAAACATTACATACATTCTAGTTTATTTAGTTTATCCTAGTTACTAACTTAATAATTAAATGGTTAGTAAAAAGATTAGCTTAAAAAGTTTTATGTCGAAGGAAGCTTAGCATATTGCATCAAGTCATTGACCTGCAGCATTAACTCTGTGTCATGTTTCCCTACTTGCTATTCTCTCTCCCCCTCAGCCTACCTCCTATTATCACCTCTACTCACCCTCCCTGTATGTTAACCTGCTTCATTCATCCCCACACTGTCAGATCCTTGTAGTCCTCATGCTGTTCACCTTGTTCCTCGCTCCCCATGCTCACTGCTGTCTCCTCCTGGTCTCCATGTGTTCCCCTCACTTCTTGTGCCGCTTTCCTTGCTCCCTGTGATCCTCAGTTGCCCTTGTGTTTCTGTCCTTGTCCTTCTGCTTGTGTTCACTCTCCTGTGCCGATATCCTAGTCTCTGTTGCACCTGTCGCTTCCCCTGTGCTGCTGCCTTCAACCCTGTAACCTTAACCCCCTACACTAAAGACATGCCTGTCCTGCCTTGTGACAGGATAGGGATGTAGCAACAAAAACTCTTTTTGACAAGAAGAAACCTTGGGAAAAAACTGAAAACATAGAAAGATGCAGAGAAACCGATGCATTTATGAGCCAGAGAAATCTCATACTGTCCCTTCGTTCTGTAAAAGGTTTTTATGATGTATTAGTTTCCAATTTGTGTTGTAGGTCATTTTAAATGTGTTGACGGCAAATTCTAATTCATTAGATAATATTTGTGTCAGTAGATACATCAACTTCCAATTCAGTGACGGATAGAGATCAGTAAATCTACTTTCTTTTTTCTACACTTAAAACTTAAAAGTTTATGGGGGCTATTTATTACAGAATGAAGATCTGTTTGTGTAATCCTAAATTTAAACAGGATTAAAAAAAATCAGCTGATGATCAAAATGATTTAAAGCAATATCTAATGTGTTTTATAGATGCACTGATATTCTGCAGTTCAATTCAATATGTATTAGAAGTGGTGGGGTGGGATTGTTCTGATGCATTTTAATATTAGTTTTTTTGTTTGTTGGTTTGATTATTATAAATTATTATTTTACCCACCCCATTTTTCATAAGGCTTAGCTGAAAAGCTATTTCAGGCTATACGGCTGCTGCACGCTCTAACTAAATGATCAGCAGCACAATACGGAAGATTCTGACTGGAAGTGCAGTTGTTCAGATAAACTGTGCGGATGTTGAACATTCTCACCAGATCACCGTCGGATGGACCATCCAAGTATGGCGACGCTGCAACATCTCCTTCCGTTGGAGAGCCATGTTTGACTTTTTATTTTAATTTTTAGTCTATTGAAGACACATAACTGTTTTTATTCCATGGACTTCAATAAATTGCAGAAAACCACAAATCAATCACAGCATAACATAGCAGTTGACAGAGAAGAAGAGGAAGGCAGTACAAGCAGACGGCCAAACAAACCCAAACAGGCTCTGAGGTTTGGCAGCAACAACAAAAAAAACACTGGTCGGGAAAATTCAGAAGCAGCAGCTTTATGACTGACTGGATTTTACACGCCTGTGATCTGCAGAGACGAGATGTGCTCTTTGCATCTGGGGGCAGACCTTGAGCGGAGTTTATTGCAGACTGTTGAAGAGGACAATGTTGCTGAAGCTAAATGTTACAACCGTGGT
>JAVLVB010000614.1:223523-235200 GCA_032876305.1 Orestias chungarensis | reverse complement strand
TATATATATATATATATATATATATATATATATATATATATATATATATATATATATATATATATATATATATATATATATATATATATATATATATATATATATATATATATATATATATATATAATGGACCAAAATCTCCTATATAAACATTTTTCTTTATATATATTTTTTCATTTGGCAATACATCGATAAATGTAAGGTGTGTTTGACAAAAATGGGATTTCACAGTGTTCATTAATATCAGCAGTTCATCAACCAGTCTTTAAAAGGTCCTCAGTGAAAATCGAGCCACAGATTAGCTATTATAGCATTTTGTTTCATGCAACCTGGCAAAATGAAAACTGGTCATACATTTGGCACAGTTCAAATATACATATAGGTACGCATTATTAATATTATTACACAAGCAGTGCATGATGGGATATTTAGTACGTTCAAAGTAAACAATATTTATTTTCTTCAAATTACAGACACTCAAACACGAGATCCCACCATAAGGGATGTCATCAAGTGCACACAGCGGTAAACCACTCTGAAAGGAGCTTTTCAGTCTTATCTAAAGAAATGTGGCTTTTCAAAAAACTTGGCACAGTTTAAGATTATTAAGGAAGCACTTGAATCTAGTGGTTGTTATTAATGTTCAAAATGGAAGGCGATCATGTTCATCTAGGCCTAACGAAGGCCGCTGTTGCTGATGTTTAGACTTGGATGGGTTGGATGGATCCTTCCCTCCCCGTTTATAGTGCTGATGTGAAGTTCCTCCCTCTTACAGCTGTAGATGTGGAACTTTCACTGCTCCTCTGAGCCGCCTGGAGGCTAAAACTGGGAGGTTTCTGTGAAGGAAATTGCATCTGTCTTGTCAACAGTGAAGCCTCCGTTGACATAGGATTTTTTCTCACACTCCTCGTCGTCCAGCGTTGTTTCAAGGGCAAATGGGTTAGCGACATCTACGTCTGAAATCAGATCCATCCTCTCCAGTTCCCTCTTAGATAGTTTCTGAACAATCCCAGCTCCGTAGGCATCACCCAGAACATTGATCATCGTACGGAAGCGGTCTCTGAAATACAAAAGATATCGTTAAGCTCCAGGTTTGCTCACATTTTGGTTTTAAAACAGAAATGATTTATTGTTTAGCTGAAAAGCTTTCTAAGCGAAGACATGAGGTAATATTTGATTCTTTTTCCTCATTAGCTAGATTGTTGTTGAAACCCATCACAATAACAGCTGAAACTAAGGACATCAGCAACAACAAAGGCTCCTGAAGACAAGCCGTGCTGTCTTTAAATGTTTTCATATTTCTCTAACCTGTTCACTCTTCAACATGCAACTGGATAAGTTGCAATTAGTTTAGCTGGATTTTTTTAAACCAAAGATTTACTTATGATTGAGCCTATGATTGCTTCTGTGTATATTTGTTTTTAGATTTAACTGGGCCCTAAATATAGTTGGCCCTATATCATAGTTGTACTACATGTGATGAATGAAAAAGTCTCCTTAAACCATTTTTAAACTTTAGCTACTGTACAACAAGTCCGCCGTTCACTTATTTGATGACGAAACAGTCATTTCCAGCCACTGTAAATCATGTACTGTAAGGGCTTTTAAGTAATGCATAAGACTTCCTGATGCAACAATAAAACATAATCCCCTTTCTCACTGTTGAGACCTCAAAATGGTTTGCCAATATAGACACAATGTATAAGCTTATAAAAATATGTAAGTACTTATTGATTTTTAAACCAATCTGATGAAGAAAAACCCAAAGAATCCATTTTCCTTTGTTTGCATACTGAACACAACACAATAAAAATTAGAAAAATGTGACTTGAGTCAGGGAAAAATAAATCTTACAGAAGCCAGTCCACAGCAACAATCAGAGTAACGTCATTTGCTGGCAGTCCGACAGCTGTTAAGACTATCACCATGGTGACAAGTCCAGCATTGGGAACTCCAGCTGCTCCAATACTTGCAACTGTTGATGTAATACTGGAAGAAAAGAAACAAAACATGGTGAACTCATAGTTCTGTTAGGGGTGCAATTGAAAATAGAAATTCATTGGTACAGTTTTTTTTAGGGAACTGGCCTTTAGTGTAGTGTATGCACATATTGTTTTCCTGGCTTTCTATTTTGTATTTTTTCTTGTTTGTTTGGTTTTATTCCATTCTCTTTAAGCAAGAGCAAAGGTGGATTTCTCGGGTGTTGTTTGCCATTCTCTGTTTTATTTTCTCTCCCATCTATTCTTTCCACCCTCTTCATCTTTAATTTCCTTCTCCTTGGCCACGTCAATTGACGTACACCCTAAGTCATTTCTAACAGAGTTTTATAAATATTTATTAAGTGAAAGATTGGAGTACAAGCAAGCTGCAATGGATTCATTCAACACCTTGGCTGCATCTAGAAATTCTATCCATAAAAGCTATAAACAGAATCGGTGATAAAGGGCAACCTTGGCGGAGTCCAACTCCCACGGAAAGCGAGCCCGACGTACCACCGGCAATGCGCACAAAACTCTGGCACCGTTCATAAAGGGACCTAACAGCCCGTATCAAAGGGCCTGGTACTCTCGGAGTACCCCTCACAGGAACCCCAGAGGAACACGGTCGAACGCCTTCTCCGGGTCCACAAAATACATGTAGACTGGTTCCACGTCCAGGACGAATACCACACTGCTCCTCCAGAATCCAAGGTTCGACTATCCGACGGACCCTCCTCCAGGGAACCCCTGAATAGACCTTATCGGGAAGACTTAAGAGTGTGACTCCCCAATAGTTGGAACACACTCTACGGTCCCCCTTTTTGAATAGGGGGACCACCACCAGATCCCCCTCCAAGCACTCTAAAAAGGGTGGGTACTCTGAACCGCTGTTTGGCGCATAGACACAAAAGACAGTCAGGACCCGTCCCCCTACCCGTAGGTGGAGGGAGGCTACCCTCTCGCTCAACGGGGTGAACCCCAACGTACAGGCACCTAGATGGGGGGCAAAAAGTATGCCCACCCCAGCCCGGCGTCTCTCACCAGGGGCAACTCCAGAGTGGAAGAGTGTCCAACCCCTCTCAAGGAGACTGGTTCCAGAGCCATAGCTGTGCATTGAGGTAACTCTGACTATTTCTAGACGGTACTTTTCCACCTCGCACACCAACTCATTCCTTCCCTACCAGAGAGGTGACATTCCATGTACCAAGAGCCAACTTCTGCAGACCGCCAAGGTCCCCGCCTTTGGCCGCCACCCATCCCACACAGCACCTAACCCCTTTGGCCCCTCCCACGGGTGGTGAGCCCGTAGGAAAGGGGACCAACGTCTACTCTTCGGGCTATTCCAGGCCAGCCTCCATGGGTAAAAGTCTGGCCACCAGGCGCTCGCCATCCTGCCCCAACTCTAGGCCTGGCTCCAGTGTGACCCACTTCCGGGCAATGGAACATCGGATACATTTCTGTTTCTCATCATAAGGGCTCTTTCGGGCTGTCCATTTTCTGATCCCTCACCTGGGACCAGTTTGCCTTGGGTGACCCTACCGGGGGTATAAAGCCCCTGACCATATAGCTCCTAGTATCATTGGGACACTCAAACTCCTCCACCACAATAAGGTGGCAGCCCAGGGAGGGCTGCCACAAACTTCATGGGCCAAATTATGTCCTGAATTGTGCACATATTATTCAATCAGCTATGTTACTAGAATGAATGACACACCTGATAGTGACAATCTGGCCCACGTCCAGAGGGTAGTCATTGAGTTGAGCAATAAAGATGGCCGCGACCGCTTCATAGAGCGCCGTGCCATCCATGTTGATGGTGGCGCCAACAGGGAGCACGAAGCGAGTAATCCTCTTGTCAATGCGGTTATTCTCCTCAGCACAGCGGAAGGTGACAGGCAGGGTAGCGGAGCTGAAACACATGAGGCGTTTGCATCATTAGATATGATTTAAAGACCTGAAAAGTAAACGAGAGAAGGTCACTGACCTTGAGGAGATCATAAGGGCAGTCACCAGGGCTTGAGCCATTCCTAGGGTGAATGTGTAGGGATTCCTCCTCACAATGATGAAAAAAATGAGCGGCAGACAGATGGTGGCATGGATGGCTAAACTGTGGAACAAAGCAGATAAATGTCTTTTTTTACATTCGCTTCTAAGCCATTAGACCCTTTTTGAAAAGGGCCTTAAGCGATATTGTTCTAGATTCCTAATATCTTTTGAAGCTTTTCTTCTCCTTTGTTTGCACACTAAAATCAGTTCACATTGTTATACTGCTCTTTATAACCATATATATTTATTGGTCAAGTTTTTTAAGTTACTACCAGCTCCTCATATTTTAGAAATTTGTAATGCACCAGCTATTTCCAATAATGTACTTGGCAATACAATTTTTACAATTATGATTCTGATTTAGAATTCATGACATAACTAGCCAGTCCAGTATATTGTGTACTTTGTGTCTCAAACTAAAAACATATATAAGTTCTGGGCAAACTTTAAAAACAAATTTTGTTGTTAAAAAATTTTTGGGATCCTATCCGGATCCTGTTCGGATATATCCCAACGATACATTGGGTTCTGGTATTTTATTTCTTTTAATGTAGGCTTCTAATTATTCAAAATATAATATAAAAATACATGCCATCCATCGTTACTTGCTCATTCAGTAGTCATGTATGATATGCCAAAACATCATAATGTGTACTGCTGTGGGAGGGGTTAAAAGATGCTAGGCATGGTATCTGGGGCCAATCCTTTAACAGAGGAAAAAGAAGAGCCGCAGGTGGACTGCTGTAGTACACCTACCACCAACACATTGGCTGTACCTAGAAATTGCATTAGGCGGATAAACAAGGATTGGCAAAGGGTAACCTTGGTAGATGTTGCCCTTTGCCAATCTTGAGTTTTAGTCTGCATTATGGCTCAAGTACCAGGTATGCATGGCAGGTACTAAAGACAAATCTGTCTAGCCGCCATGAAGCAGAAAGTGCAGACGGAGTCATCTCCTCGACAGTTTTAGAACAAAACGTATTAACTGGTGCAAACAATCTGATACAAGGACACGCCTGTGGAAAGTTAATGATGTGTTGCTGTGTGATACATTTTAAACACTGTGTAGCCACTGAAAGATGAGGGCAAGACAAGGCAATTCTGGAGTAGGGATGGATATCTGCAGCTAAAGATGACAGAGAATATTTTTGTTTTTACAACTGTAGGTTTTTATCAGTATTGGTTTTATTTCAGTGGAAAAGATGTAACATTTCTCTAGGCTTCCTGCTACAGTTCAAAAGCATAACCTGTCTCTGAAATGCCCTTAGCTGTAAGTGTGTGATTTAATCTATTTTTTTTATTGTAACATAACAGCATTTTGGCTTCTTACTACAGATTGGGATACTAGCAGGTAATTTATTACTGAATTTGACACTATGATCTGGATACAGGAGTTTTTGCTCATACTTTTAAAAACTAATGTAAAGTCTGTCGAGTTTAGTAATAACCTTTCCACAAGGCGTGACTAATGTGTTTCAGTCTGTGGTTGTCCCAAAATGCATTTGAAACCTTGTAGTCACCCTCTGACCCAACAAGAGAGGATTAACAGTACTCTCTTAAACTGTGTCAGTTAGATTTAGGAGCTTTCATTACTGCGTCTGCAGGTTGAGCGGTTTTAAATGTCCTTGGCCCTTATCACTCCCGACCAAGAGCTCAGCTTTTACTCGATCACCGAAGGAGAGTCGGCCCAAATGTCAGCCATAAATCCCAGAGTCTGGAACAGGCGGAAATGGAGTAATGAGACAGCTTACCCACTCAGCACTGTCACCATATAAAGACCCATCTTCCTGAAGATCTCCCAGTCTTCCACCTCAATGATCTTCGCAGCAATTAGGAAAAGGATGCCGAATGGCATGTAGCTGAAACGTACAAAAATTTGGAACAGGAATCTGCATTAACAAGGATATTGTTTAAGTAATTAAATATTTCGTTTTTATCTTAAGCATCTTTAGGTTATATTGATAGTATGGACCTTTTTAAAGGGTCTCTACAAAAAAACCTAACAAACTGAGAGTGAATAAATCTTCCACATGTACCACATAATCATCTGCACCAGTTTCATGGTGGCTTCGTTCAAAGCATCAAAGAATTCAAGGAGTATTCGGCCTTTATCTCCCATCTTTCCAATGACAAGGCCAAAAGCCACACAGAACACGATGAGGCCCAGAACGTTGATTCCATCGGAATAAGCTCCAATGATTTTATACTCCTTAGTGATGTTCTGAAAAGACAAAAAAAAGATAGCGCTGACCAAGAGGGGAAACCTATTTCACTAAATCAAAAGATTACACAGATGGGAGCATATGTATGATTTATGATGTTTTTATGATCTGAATGAATAGATTTTCTTTGTAAAGTGCCTTTAGACGACATGTGTTGTAAATTGGCACTATATGAGCAAAATGATTCTTGATTCTTGGTCAGAGGCTGTAGAATGTAGCATTTTGGTTTGATTCATAGCAACCCTCACTACTTTTACACATGGATGTGCAATACCAATGGTTTACTAATGTTCACATGACCAACATTATCTTATTACATTTTTCATGTAGTTAAGTCTTTTAAATCTGTTAACAGAACAACTATTAGTCATGTACAGCGTTTTTCTGTTGATTGGATGTAGCCCTAACATTGGGGGTAGGTTAGACTGTAGACGTTAGCTTCTGAAGTAGTGCAAAGATGGTTTTCACTGTCCATACTATTGAATAGTAAAGTATGTTTAGTGTTTCAATTATTAGCATTCTTAAATGGGGGGTCACAAATTTGGTTGGATATCAGCAACTTGCAGGAATACAGTGACTACTGGGGGTCCAATGTAGTCCACAATCTTGGGCTAAATGGAAAACTGGCAAGACTTGTTTAAAGAACAAGTCCTGCAGTTTTCCAAAAGCCATGTAGGACACAGAGCAAGCATTTATAATAAAAGTTGGAGCTAAAGAAGAGGCAATACTGGTAAAAATAAAATAAAATAAAAAAATAAACACTGGTAAATGCTTAAAAAGACTATTCTACATCTACTTTACAATTATGCACTACTTTGTGCTGCTCTGTCACATGAAATACCAAATTAAATATAATCGTATTTGTCCCTGTAAAATATGAGAAAATATAAAGTCGCTAGGTGGTTTCTATTTTTTGGAGGGCTGAAAAAATTATTTGTTTGTCTAACCGTTGTGTCTATGTAGTTTTCCATTATTTAATAAGCCAGAATTTTGATTATGAAAATATGACATTCAAAAAGTTGGCTTCAAACAGCAGTGATTAATTAGAACAAGCTAGTGATTGTATTGTTTAGATCCAAACATGGGTGAGCTTAAAACTCAGAATCATCAATAAGCAGCAAACAACACCCCAAGCAGATCAGATTTATACAGGGTTTTCATATTAGAAACCACCAGTAAACTCAGAGGTCTTTCCTACCTCAACAACTGTCATGACTGTAGTAGCAAGAGGTGGAATGGTAGCGTTGCTGGTCGGGAGTTTCACTGGCTCCAACTCTTTCCGCTTTGTTTTGTACTACAGAAAAATCCGGGACATTTAACCATATTACTACCTTCTTATGATGCTCTGATGAAAATTTAAAAGTTTCTGTTAACATTGGTGGAAATGTGAAGAATGAATGAAAAAAGATTCTGACCTGCTGAAAACAAGCCTGCACCAGGTTTTCTGGAAACATGTTTCTGTTAATAGAAAAAATAAATCCCAAATCAGAGGGATTCTTTCAGCAACATGCTGGTTATTGCAACAATAATCAAATAAATAACATCTTTTATATCTTTTCTAATAATGAGTTATTCCCATGAAACAGGATCACTCACAAAAGGAAACTATTTGATGGGTTCTCTAAATAGACTTTGAGATCAGATGTGATCCAACTTAATTTTAATAATGATACCAATCCTACATGTAGTTTTATGGCCCCAATCTAGCAGGATGGAGATACACAATGGAAGACTATCTTGACAGCTGGATTTTAACCCCAGGTTCCCGTTTGTTCAAGATCTAAGGTTTTGTTTCTCAATCTGATTAAATAAGAACATTAATATTGTGACGCAGATTCGATCAAACCTCCAGTGCAACCAGAACCAGTGTAGTTCAGTATGAGCAGTGATCTGCCACAACTGTTTGGGGATCCAGAAAATTCCTCAAATATTTATATCCATACAATTCAGCAGACTCACCTAAGAAGATCCAGCAGTGTATCTACCGTGGTAACATTGGGAGTAGTCCCGGTTCTGTCAATGTTCTCAGCTTCCTGGGAAACACCCGGCTTGATCGTCATTACCAAAATAATCCCTGCAAAGTGAGAAATCTTTATTTGCCATTGGATACCACCTGGCTACCAAAGAAACAGTACAATATAGGAAAATAGGCATGGGCAGGTTGAGGTATCAATGTATACTGGCACATTAAAGGTTACTATTTAAAAACACTTACTTGATTTTGTTAGTCGTTCTATGGTTTGAAGTCCTTTATAATAAAATGACAGAGAAAATTCTGAACTGAACAGCCTTTTCTATGGATATATCCAGAACAGAGTCGGGCAGAGTGGCCCCTCCCACACTTGTTGCTTTTTGAAACTTTATGTTGATAAGTTCTGATATATTTACATAAGATTATCTTTTCTGAAGCCTTTCTTATTAAGAATAAGCCTTTGAACTCACTACTATTTGATTTTAAGAATATAATCATTAAACACTTTTCTTTTAGGATTTAAAAATGTGTTTAACGTAAACCAGAACTATACTGATTTTAAATTGAAATAAACAATTAAATAAACAACTAATTACAAACAATTAAACTGGCTCATCCCTCCTGTATGTTTAAAAACCAGTTAAAGAAGGAAGAGATCAACTCACCAAGAATGACTGCAATGATGGTTGTTGAGAAGTAATAGATAACAGCCCGGAGACCTATCTTTCCAGACACCTCAGAGTCCAGGGCTGCAACACCTGTTAGCAACAAGTTCACCCTCAAAAACAAATAGAGACTTTTGGCATCGATTTAACTGCTTTCTTAAAATAGACATCTGGAGAAAACACATGGTTGGAAACCATCACCATGCTTCGGCTCCAACAATAAAAGCTGCCACTTTGGTTCCATGACATGTAGTACAGTGTTTGAACATTGGAAATGTGCCTGTATAGACCACTCCATTCTATACAACTCAAACTAGAAGCTGGACTTCACAGTTGTCCCTGTGGTAAATAGCAGCAGGATGCTCATAGCCAGTCCATACATATATCTTAAATCATTAAGTCAAAAACTAAAAGTGAATGGAAAGAAAATCAACATTCAACTTCCTCAACTGTGGTTTTATTTTCTCCGATAGTATCAATGCTTGTACAGCAAACTCCAGTGAAGTTTAGATTTTGTCTTGTGGATAATTTTGTCAACCTCTAAACAAAAATCTTAAACCACATCAGAAAACAATATTCAGCGCTTATCATGATTTTTGGAACTTTGGTTGGGTGCTTTGTTTAGCTTGAAGACCTAACAAAGCCATTTCTTTTATTTCCACAGTTAGGTTTGAGTTTCTTGGCTCCTCTTACAGCTTTCCATTCATGAACCGATTGTTCCTTGTTTAGTAATCAGCTCTCCATCTTCAATAGCTTTTAATGTTTAGATCACACCAGCCTTTTTCCTTGCGGACTGCTTGTAATGCCAGATTTAGATTTGTCACTGGACAAATCTGTGTTTCATATTTCTGCTCTGCTGCAGCAAAACTAATATCTAAAATACTCGATTAATTTGAACAATATGTTTTCATATTACAAATGATGTAGGGATTTCCCCCTGTAGACATAATGACTGAATGTGAAAATAAGTATGATCCATGTTCCAGATAATGCTGAAAGGCAAGTACCTTGTGTACATTTTAAAATTTTCTTTATGCCAACAGCAGATATGACACCTACTTTGGCAGATCTACTTGGTCCATGACCAAATTCTGTTTACATTACTCTAAAATGTATGAGAATTACCTAAAGCTCGTACCATAACACGGAAGTGGTAATAAGCATAAGAATTATGCAGAACTATGGAATGATGGTAGTATAGTCGTATGATATTTATACTAAGGATCTTCCATCACTACATATCTTATTTTCAGTATTTTAGAGCGGAGTTTTCTAAAGGAAATTTCTTACAGAAATGTAGGAAGTGTCTTTAGGTGTCACACATACCAAGGTATTTACCGATCAGCAGTAAGTTCAAATTAGATCCATCTCAGGGAAAAGCCAAAACACAGAGCTGTTCCCACAAATATGGGAGTAGAAATAGCATCTGCATCCTAGGAATTTTCAGCAAAATCAAGTAGCGATAGCAGTAGTATTTTTGATTTCTCTGCCAAGGTACACGATGACTAAAGACTTTATCTAAGGTAGCTACAGAATAGGTTTACCATTTTTTCATGAAGCCTCTGCACCTCCATTTGATGAGCAGATAGACAAACCCTTAAGTTGAAACGGTTTCGAAAAAGCGATCCGGGCCTCAAATTCCGATGGTAAGAGACACGGTGAAAAATGTTTACAGAACATGTTTCATAAAAATCCCAAAGATACTTTGTCTGCCTGCGGAATAAATATCTTGCTTGCAATTCCTTCATGTTTGATCAGTTTCTGTCCTTCCTTTGATGTGCTTATGGTGTCATGTATGAGAAATGTACTTTAGTAGAATTGAAATATAACTAACCTTGTCTTACAACAGGGTCACTCGGGGTTACTGATCATCCAACACGTCTTACACACTCATTGACTTCCTCACAACTCTTCAAGAACAAACAGTACTCATACAGAAATTGTCAGACCCAATTACTGAACTCAAACAAAACTTTAATGTGTCAAATCCCATTTTAAACAGATTCCAAACAAATATAACAAACTGAAGTCAGCAGTATTCAAACTGTTTTTTATCCAGTTGTTCTGCAATATTACTTAAACAGGACTGAGGTATATTAGCACATTTAGCAACAAGACAATTTCAGCTGATTTACATGATGAAAACAACAAATAAGCTGGTGGGAAGATAAAGGAAAGTGATGACTGCAACTTGTGTTTTTCCTGTCACGAACAGGAAAAATTAAAGCCAGCAGAGGTGGTGTGACTGGTGATAATATATTTATTGCAGGATGAATAATGACAGGAACAAAGGAAAGTGAACTAACAGGTAAAGATAAACTAGGACTAAACGGTGGACATGGAGAGGGTGAGAGATGAGCAACAGAAATCGGCAAGCTGACGGAAGATGATGGGAGAGCACCAGGAGGTAAGACAGGTGACATGATTAATGACCTATTTGAAGAATTTCAGTCAGGTTTCAGAGCTCATCATAGCACTTAGACAGCTCTCCTTAAAGTTACTAACGATATTATCATGGCCTCAGACAATGGGCTCGCGTCTATTCTAGTTCTATCAGATCTCAGTGCTGCTTTTGACAGTCAATCACAATATCCTCATTGAAAGGCTCGAACACACTGTGGGGATCAAGGGAACAGCACTAGGCTGGTTTAAATCGTATTTGTCTGATAGATCCCAGTTTGTTCATCCAAATGACAAATCTTCTCCGCATTGTAAGGTTACTTGTGGAGTACCACGGGGTTCTGTACTTGGCCCAATTCTATTCACTATATACATGCTCCCTATTGGTAAAAC
>JAVLVB010000614.1:206228-217213 GCA_032876305.1 Orestias chungarensis | reverse complement strand
TGTGTGTGTGTGTGTGTGTGTGTGTGTGTGTGTGTGTGAGAGAGAGAGTGAGTGAGTGAGTGTCAGCCACGTGTAGCGTCGGTAAAAGGAAAGGGAGCGGACCCACTGAAAACCGGAACTTCTGTACATTTTATAGTGGTAGCTCTGACAGTAGCTGTTGAATCGGATGTCAGTTCGCGTGCTTACAGCGTTGGTGTAGACTTGCTAATTTGATAAAGTGACAGTATTAAGAGTTCAAAGCGGACTTTAACTCCTCGCCGTCCTTATGGCGTCCTCTCAGGTGGGTGAGCTGTTGCAGTACAGTAGTGCTAGCATTTTACTAACACGAGGGTGGCTAACTATGCAGATGGGGCCATTTGTTGCTGTTCCACAGGGGTGAAGCCAGCTGCTAGAGTGTCGCCGTTAACCCTCTTGTTTTTAGTTGATATGCAGACAACAAATGTTATTCTACTCTGGCTCTTATTAACGTTACGGCTTGTGTGTTGGAGCAGAGTTTCGCGCCTGGCTTTTCACTGGATCTCGGGCCACTGAAAGAACCTCTCGGATTTATTCGGGTCTTAGAATGGGTGAGTAAAACCAGAACACAAGAATCCGGAGTTGACGAGTATTCTTGGAGCACATCGGCAGAGACTCCTATTCCGTAGCTTTTATTAAGCAAATGTTTAAAGTTGAAGTTTAGCACAACTTTTTGTGTGTGATGTGTCAATCCTGTATAAGGCTCCAGTTTCTCGCATATTCACAGCTGTTATACCTTTATTACATGCTTTTACTGTGGCCGTATGTCATGCAAATGTTTTCTCTTAACCCTTTAGAATAACAGTAGAGTTCTGGCCTTACATTAGCTAAGTGTATGATAAGCTGATACTTTTCTTTATACTGTAACTGTCCTTCCCAACAGATGGGTCTGTGTGTGCTGAAGGTGTGGGCTTTAGAAAAAAATGTGTCCTGTGGCTGATCAACACAGATAGAGGTGACAGTGTTAGTCACCTCTGCTATGGATGCCAGAATTGATGGTGTTTTAACTGAAACAGACAAGTGTGGTCTTTTTTTGTTTTAATGAGTCAAAGGTATAGGGAGGTCCAGTCAAGTTGGGCTCTGTTTTTGTTAGATTTTAAACTTTTTAAACTGGTTTAAAATTGTTATTTGAATAATAAACCTAACATGATGCCAAGTTTAATAACTAGGATCTGTTGGAATGTACATAAGGTTAGACTGAACAACATTTTTATATTGGTGCATCCCTATTTTCCCGACATTTTAAATGAACTAGATTGTGATCTGACGGAAAGTCAAGTTTTCGGTTTAATAAATATTTTGCATTACCCAAACCTGGTCTGTTTTCAGTCACTTACTAATGTGAACCTGAACCTTAACTTGTCTTTTGAATTCGCAACCCACCTCCCCTATTTTTGTGATTAAAAACATTTATTTATTTCCTTTATGTTATCAAAGTGGGGATTTGTGATTGTGTTTGTTGTAAATTGGCGCTATATAAACAAACAGATTTTTGATACATGGGGGTGATTTGGGAGATTTGTGGTGTTTCACTGCACTAATGATGTGGCACTGGCGTGAAATATGCAACCGTTTTTATTGTTTTGGCCGTGCCTTGAGTGGATAAAAAATGAATGCTACCAGAGAGGTGCTGATTGTTATATTGGTTCAGACGGTTTGCTCGTCCGTTCTCACTAGCCAAACTGGTCCAATACGTTGAGTTGCACTGGAGGCACTAAGTTTAATTCCTAACAGGAAGTCATATTTGTTTTTTAAAGATTCTGATTGGCTCACATAGGTTTCATTTTGGCAGTAAACTGCTTCCCTATATGTTTGGTACGTTTAAAACAACAACAGTTGTGTAAGTGATGAAAACATTTCTATAAACAATCCAGTATGTACAATATGAATTTTTTTTAACGATGTGACAGAGATGTTAATTTTTTTACCTACCTGCCGACTTCTGGGTAAGGCGTAAGGCCTTATCCTCATGTTGCTAAATCTGTTAAGGTTTTAGTTAATTAAAATAATATAAAGGTTAACTTACCCCCAGGATCTGAATAATCTCACAAAAAACTGAAAACAAAAAAGAAAAAGTAGCTATGTTTGGGATAAACAGTATGCTGTTCTAGCCTATATCACAGTTCAACTTGTTCAGTATCTGTATGATTGCAGCAGGTTTAATTAACTGTCACATGTTTTTTCCATTGACTTGTAACATTAATTTAAGAATAAAAAGTATAACAAAGATCTAATTCATCACAGTTAGATGTGGATCAAATCAAAAGGCTTAAAGAAAGTTTATTTATGTGATATTGGTGGCGAAGTTGGTCATCTTTGTCACTTCTAGGAAATGTTTACTTTGCAAGAGAGTAAAGGTTTATTTTTTTATTTTTTCTATTACCATTCTTACTTTTCCAAGACAAAGGGTGTGGTCTTTATTACTGTCCTTTTTGTTGGAGCTTATCAGGATATGAAATTGAATCAAAGTAAAAAGCTGGTGTAATCAACTCATAGTTTTAGAAGTTTTTATGAAGGAGATTTCTGAAATTATATTTTACACTGAATTGGTGCTGTATACAAAAACAACAAAAGTCAAGCAATTTGATTTCACTTCTAGGAAACTGAAAAGATCAACATTACTACATAACTCCCCCCAAAAACTACTATTTACACTTGAATTGAACTTAACTGTGTTCACGTAAGCCATTTTCTGAGACCAACCCAAGGTTTGTTTAGCCAATTCTACACACTAGAAAACATAATTGTAAATAAATCCTAGTGTTACCTTTTCATTGTATGTGATCAAGGTTTAGTAAATTGCTTGGGTAGCTGTTTAATTGGGCTAACCTTAAAAGGTTGTTGTACATATGTATTTCCACTGTATATATTGTCTTCGGAATGATTTACTGCATAACACACCAAAACATAAGCGGACTTACACATATACATCTCTCCTGTTATATCGATTACACTGATGACTGTTAACCCGGGATAAACAACGCCCATCCGTTCAATAGGTGATATTTATATAGTGATAAATTGCAACAATTGTCATATTAAAGCACTTCTACAGAATAAACTGGTCTAGTTTGTTTGCAAGAAACTAATATAAAATAAATCAGTACCATAATTGTCCAAAGTGCTGATTATTCCACAATACTATGAGTAATGGTTAAAACAAACAACAACAAGACAACAACAACAAGGAAGGGTTTCAGTATTCAACTAACTACGGTCTCAAATATCACTCATCAGCCAAGGAATGAACTCCAGTGGACTGCAGTGAATCTAACACGCTGTGAGGAGACGGGCAGGATAGGGACGGAAAATCCATCCATTATCTAACCCGCTTATCCTTGTGGGGTCGCGAGGGTCTGCTGATGCCTATTTCCAGCTCACAACGGGCAAGAGGCAGGGGCACACCCTGGACAGGTCGCCAGTCCATCGCAGTAGAGACGGAAAAGGATTAAAAAAAATGTATTTCAGTATAGTTATTAGTTAACATTTTATACATCTAATATCTTACAAAAATAAAATTTGCCACATCACAAATCCCTTAATATTTCTCATCAAGTGAGAAAAGCCTGACAGAAGCACTAGATCTATTTGAAATGACATGATTAGTAAAATAGACTATAAACCACCTCTACAACCCCAGCTGAAGAGCCTAATCACGTAGGGGTTTTTTGTACCACTATATACCAAACGGCTGACAGAAATTATGTTTTAAGTTAATTTTTCACAGGTCTCTTTTGGAAACATTAGTTTACTTTGATGTCGAATATACACATAAAACAATTTACTTAGGTGAAAAATCCACTTTAAAGTTTTTTGGGAAAATGCATAAAGTTTATGTTAAGTCAGTAGAGCAGAAAAAAGGATGTTCATATTCTGTTAATAAAATGGCACAGCTCTGTTTACACATGAATCTGTAACCCTACAATGAATGTAAACAAGACTTTGTATTGTTTCTGAAAGAGAAAATCTCCATTGTACCATGGCTTTATAATCGAATGACACTTTAAAAAGTTTAGAGAATAACTGGGGGATTTTGTAAGCATTATATTATCATAATCTCCTTCCCTCATCAAAAACATACTCAGAGGGCTGGTCTCTTGCTTTTGGAACGTGCCCCCTAGATACCCATTGCAGCACCCCCACCAGCACAAGACTAGTAGCAGCAGCAAGTATCCTAACACCTGCTGGAACTGAGCAACAACATTCTGAGTCGCCATTTTACACAACAATCTTTTCTAGTGCAACACATTTGTACAAAGAAATAAAAAGCTCCTGAGACCATTTGTAACTGTCAGTTCTAAAAGTTCTTTGCATTAGAATTTCCGGACTCATCGAGTAGGTTTTCCTTTGGTTCAAAATATTACATGAACTTTGCTTATTTCAGTAGCTCCAAAAGTAAAATTCCAGATCAGATTATTTACCTTTCTGGTTTTAGTTTCATAGGTAGGATTTTTTGTTAGTTCGGCTTCTGTAGAACAATTATTGAAGGTTGACATTTCCTTTGTGTGAAAAACATTTTCATCCTCTATGTTTTATCTGGACATATTGCTGGATAGTTCCTGGCTTATAAATGTAGATGTTAGTCAGTGGTAGGAATGTTTATCCTGTAAGACCTCCAGTGCTCTGGTTATTTTTGCTTACTGTTGCCGTATCCCCATGATGTGTATTTTATAAATATAGGCTTAGTATGAAATACATTAGTAGTTGCCTTACAGCTTGTGACTACCTACCTGCCCTGCTTGTGCTGACACTCCCTAACCAGGAGGTGGAGTCTGGAATGTGTCCACTTCCAAGCCTTTGGAGGCTTTGAAGTGGACACATTTATTAAAAAGGATTCCCTCCCTTAGTGTAGCGCTAGGTGGGTCGGACACCGGCTGAACGTAAAGCTAAAAATGTTGTGGAGATTAAGTAAAGATGAGCTGAGATGAAACATGTTTTTAAACATGTTAGCTCCATGTAAATCTTACCAATGTAAAAACTATTTTTATTAGGTATTATGTATCTTATTCTACATGTTGTTTAGCCAATTCACCAAAATGTCAGCAGGATTTAGTTTTACATATTGGTTATGGTAGGTGTAGCATTATTTTTCCATTAGAAAGTATGGGAAATAAGATTGCATCTTTATTTGAAGGTTTTTGCTTGTTGATAAATATGGCTGTTTTAGATCAGTTTATGATACTCATATCCACATACTCAGTAAAAACAATTTACCAACTTTTATTTAGACAATCTATCTCTGATGAGGTTGCTTGCAATTTATTTAACCATAATTCCCTCCACAGGAGATTCTCAAACATATTTTCAATCGTAATTGTTTCATATTCTAAATGGACACCCTGTCCGGTAAATCCCAAAGCATTAAAATAGTGAATTCAAAAATGTCATGGAGGATTACTGTCTAAAATGATTTTATATCATATACAGTAGATTTCTGTGATTTGTATGTTTAACAGCTAAAGGTTTTCTTATTAGCAGACAAAGAGAAACCATATTGGAATAGCTGTCATTTTGCTCAGAGCAGCTACACACTTTTCCGGACAATCAGTTTTTATCACCTTTTAAAGGAAGTGATCTTGCTTAGCCATATTCTTTCTCTTCATCCTGCTTGTGTCTGTCTATGTCAGCATATTCAGCAATATCCGCTTACCCCCAACCACCCCTTCCTGTTCTGTTGGATTCTGTTTGGTTTTATTCACAATTCTGTGTCGTCCCACTAAGTCACAATTTTTTTAGCATGTAATGATCCTATTACAACAGAAACATACCTGGAGTATTGCTTCGATTGATTAATGCATATCTAAGTCATCCGTAGATCTCTCGTGGTAACCATTTGAATGTGCCTAAATACATGTTCTGCTACATGGTGCCTGTTTAACTACAAGTCTATGTAGGAGCTCTAGTTCCCAGAGTGCTGTTTAAATGACAATATGAGCCTGGAAAATTCATAATACACACGTTTAGGAAGCAAAAAAGCGCAGTTTCTAATAGTGTGGCCATCTGCTTCTGCTAGCTGGGGATTAAAAGGTCAGGAGACACAATGACTGTAGCTCTTCGTCTCGACACCTGGAGGAAAGAGGATAAAACACAAGTGTTATTTTTACGCGCCTTGAACAATGATGCTTAAACAATGATGTGGTTAGTAACACAGATTTTTAGGGACTAACGAGCTTCATGCTGCCAAATATTTATTCTTGTTACATCAGATTTCTGAAGTGTTATTATTTGTTTTATTTTGACTTGTAGAAAACTAATTCAGTGGTTTTTGGTACACAGGAGGAAGAAGAAGATGGCGATAAATGACTTTTCTTTGTAGGCTACATTAGCAGTGTAGTTACCAGTTACTGGTATTTTATTAAAAGTAAAAAGAAAAAACAATCTTTGGGTGAAAATAGCTCATGTTACAATATTGACATCTGCATGTAGACATGTGAGGCCTAAATATGTATAATTTGGGTTTTTTTCTTGTTAAACTCCGTGAGTACAGCTTAGATTTGGATGTCCTCAATAGATGGAGAATTATGGTGCATCTCTTTAATTACCAAAAAAGTGGAATTAGGATTTCTGTACATCTCAGCCTTGTAGTTCCCCAGCACGTCTATTCTTCATTTATTTTATGATGACAGTGTGCATTGACTGAAAACATTTATTTATTTATTTTTTTTGCCCTTTGGAAGAGGGCACTATCCTGCTTGCCATGTGGAATTATAAGTTTAATTATTTATTATTGAGAATAATAAGTATCAAGTACATGTTGTATCCATACTTGTTAGGAAGTTCATCCAGTAAAGCTGAATGCCCCATTTTGGGTGAAGAATAAATTTTAACCATCATGTCAGATGTGGAGGTCATCACAACAGACTTTCTCCTCACATTTCCCGTGTGGAAAAAGGATGTGACAGCAGGAGGATTAATTGATCAAAAGATTTAAAAAAACAACAACATTTTACCAAATAAGACAAACAGCATGGGTTCAGTCTGATACCAAGTTCCATCTGGAAACTTTATTATGACTCTTGAAAGTCTATGGGTAAAAAAATGTTTTAGGTTTAGTTTGGGTAACAGTTGTCCTGTCTGATACATTAAGTTTGATTTCTTTTAAAACTGAACATTTGGTGATTTTTGTCTTGTCCTTTCTGTGCTTTATTAGGTCTTTTCTATTTTTGCATTTGCTACCACTGGAGGTTACTCTGGAACAACCCACATATCGGTCAAATGTCCAAAATCAAATCCATCTGATGTCCAAGCTGTGTTTGGCTACCCGTTCAGGTACTGTAGATATCTAATGTTTTCTATAGTAATCATCTATCCTGCTGCTGTGTTTTGCAAATAGTCACCAACACTTCTGTCAGCATTCAAATTTGCTAAAAAAAAATCCTTTAGACTTCACAACAATTTTTGATGCTCGCAAAATCAGTTTTTATCACTGCAGTGATCATCACAAAACTAGCCTGGGTTGAAAACGATTTCATTTATTTTACGAAAGACAAACAGAATTGCCAAGACATTGGAAAAGGATTTAGTCGAGTAAGAAATTGAAGTATAAATCAGGGGTTCCCAAAACCTTCCAATACTTCGCTTTAGCTTGTGGTATTTGCAAACTCACAGACAATACTTCAAAATATTTAAATAAATGTCAACCTGTGGAATATTTTTTTCTGTCCTTTCTTTTTTACTGTTCAATAAGTATTATATTTGTTCAGGATAAGACCGAAGTCACTACAATTTTTTTTAAGTATAATAAAAAAAAAGCCATATTTAATTTATGCTGCCTTGTCCTCTCTCATTTTAGTTAAACCAGGAATGTTGTGGCTGTGTTGCATCAGTGGGGCTGCTGAACATTTTAATGTATTAGTATAAATTATATCTGTGAATTGAAAAAAAAATAGATTTTAAGATGATTACTTTTTTTAAATTATTTTATTTTTGGATTCTTTATTTCCTCCATGGATATTTTCTAGCGCTCCTTGTGGGCCACCTTGAAAGAGACTAGTCTACACGAAGATTTCTGTGCTGAGTACACAGTTACTAGAGAGAAAAACTTGAGCGGGATTCATGCCACAAGGATGCCGTGTGCTCTGAGAAGTAAAAAATGAATGATCTTTGGCCATAGATGTTGCATTTGATTGGAGAAGGAAAGGAAAGAATCACAATAAAGGACATGGAAAGGTTCTAAAAGGAAATCTAAGGCAGTCAGCATGTTATCACTCACCACTTTGTTTTTCATCATGGCATTGGCCCAAAACATGCCAAGGTGAGTCAAGAATCAGTTTATTTATATAGCGCCAATTTACAACAGATGTCGTCTCAAGGCACTTTACAAGAAATTCAATTAAAATCAAAGATACAAATAAACAAATCAATTTGAAAAAGATTCCAATCTAAGGAACCCCAGCAGATTGCATCGAGTCATTGACTTGCAGCATTCACTCCTCTGGAATCAGCAGACCAAAACAATGGCTTGTGTTGTCGTTGACTTTACAGCAATTCCTTATACTAAGCATGCATGTAGCGATAGTGGAGAGGAAAAACTCCCCTTTAACAGGAAGAAACCTCCAGCAGAACCAGGCTCAGTACAAGCAGCCGTCTGCCATGACCAACTGGGGGTTTGAAAAGACAGAAAACTAAATTAGAAGCACAGGATACTGAAATAAAAGAGTTTATAGTAGCAGTTGTAGAGCATCACTGGCAGCATCTCAGCCCATGTTTTCATCCAAGAAGCTGTCTCAGCTACAAGAACGCTAGACCAGGTGTGGTTACTGGAGAGAAGAACACTAAGAGAAAACAAAAAGTTAACAAGGTTGAAATAACGGTAACTAAGAAGATTGGACAAAGGAAGAAAGTAGCAGAGGGAGAAGTGGTCAGATTGTCCTCCAGCAGTCTAAGCCTATAGCAGCATAACTATAGAAAACTTAGACATGAAGAAGATAGAGCAAAGGAGAACCGTCTGTCAAGACTAATTTCCTCCCCCAACCAGATAAGGCTGGCTTTTCTACCTCTTCCTAACTATAAACTTTGTCAAAAAGGAATGTTTTAAGCCTAGATTTGAAACTAGACAGGGTGTCTGCCTCACGGACTAAAGCTGGACACTGGTTCTAAAAGATCTGCCTCCCATTCTGCTTTTAGAGATTCTAGGAACCACCACTAAACCTGTAGTCTGAGAGCAAAGTGCTCTGTTAGGGACATAAGGAGTAATCAGATCTCTGATATAAGATGGAGCTTGATTAGTGAGGGTGAGAAAAATCTTGCAATCTATTCTAAGTTTGACAATGAAGGGAAGCTAAAATTGGAGAGATATATCTCTTTTTAAGTTTCATCAGAACTCTTGCTGCAGCATTTTAGACCAACCTAAGGCTTTTAACTGCATTTTGTGGACTTCCTGCTAATAAGGAGTTACAATAGTCCAGCCTTGAAGTAACAAATGCATGGACTAGTTTTTCAGCATCTGTCCTAGAGAGAATATTTCTAATTTTTGCTATATTCTTAAGGTGAAAGAAGGAAATCTTACAGACCTGTTTTATATGGGACTTGAAAGACATTTCTTGATCAAAAATAACACCAAGGTTCTTTACATTGTCACCAGATGCCAACCTGATGCTATCCAGGTCAAGTGGCTGACTAAGCAATTTCTTTTTTAGAGTTTCTGGTCCAAAGATCTCAACTTCTGTCTTTTCAGACCTCAAGAGCAGAAAGTTTAAAGACATCCACGTTTTTATGTTATCTAGACATGCCTGTAATCTAACAAACTGACTGGGTTCATCAGGATTTATTGATAAATACAGTTGTATCAGCATAACATTGGAAATAACACCATGCTGTCTGATAATTTTACCAATAGGAAGCATGTATATAGTAAATAGCTGCTGGTGAAAAGCTACGTCCAGTATCTGCATGGTGAAACCTCTTGTATACATTGCTTCGTCCTTGCACATTAAGGAAAGAAACTTCCCTAGGGCTGATCTTTGTGTTTTTCACACAAACTATGTGAACCCATTCACTGCTTTAGATACAAGCAAACTTCTTGTCCTTGTTAAAAATAAAAGCACTAAAATGGCAGTTTTCATGAAATCCTTAAAATGTTTAAATTATTGTTTCTATCCTGTTGCTCTCCGTGGAAAGACCACCTGTTGAGGTAAGGAAATATAATGGACAGTTAAAACAATGTCAAGCACAGCAGCAAGTTAAGGGGATCTCTGTTTGATTATTTTTTTTTTCTTTAACCATCAGATTGTCGGCGCACCCATTTGAGATTCCTTTATGTGGGAATATCAGTCAAAAAAACACCACCTTCCTCCAAGGCGATTTCTCCTCTTCTGCCGAGTTCTTTGTCTGCGTTGGTGTGTTTGGGTTCCTGTACTGCACTGCTACTCTGATTCTCTACCTGGGCTACCAGAGCGTCTACCGTCAGACCACCCGTGGTCCCATCATTGTAAGTACCCTCTCTGGCTTCAGCTCATATCTTCAAGAAAGGGTTTCCAATCCCGATATCTGAATTGTAATTTCTGCAGATATTAATATTAATTGATAATACACTTGAACTTTATCATTTCTTGTTGTCCCTGATATATGGGAAGTAACCCGACTTTCGCACTGGTGGCCTGGGTTCAAATCCAGGCCTGGGTGACACCAATAGCATTCAGTGTGGGTCCTTAGGCAAGACCCTTCCCGCTACTGCCTACTTTGGAAGTCGCTTCGGATAAAAGCGTCTCCTTAATACTTAAACATATGAAAATTGCACATACTGATGATAATATATTTGCCTGTATTTTTAGAATCTGCGACTCTTTGGCAGAAATGAGGTGGTAATTTCCTAATCAGCAGTCTTGCATGTAAACAAGTTATCTCTCACAGAGCAAGATATATTCAAGAATCAAGAATCAGTTTATTTATATAGCGCCAATTTACAACAGGTGTCGTCTCAAGGCACTTTACAAAAAATCAATTAAAATCAAGGATACATTCTAACAAAT
>JAVLVB010000614.1:111706-206128 GCA_032876305.1 Orestias chungarensis | reverse complement strand
CTTAAAAAGAGAGATCATATCTCCCCAATTTTAGCTTCCCTCCATTGGCTCCCTGTCAAACTTAGAATAGATTTTAAGATTCTTCTTTTGACATATAAAGCCCTCAATAATAAAGCTCCATCGTATATCAGAGATCTGATTACTCCTTATGTCCCTAACAGAGCACTTCGCTCTCAGACTGCAGGTTTACTGGTGGTTCTTGAACATTTTCACTTTAAAAATGGCTTTGTCATCATAGAGGCAACTTCCTCTTCACATCTTCAGGATAGTGTAATGAAATTGGGAAGTCTAACACACTACTAAAATCTGACATTGAGTTTTATCTAATCATTTAATTAAATTCAGGGAATATAAGTAGAACCAGTTCACAACCAGACGTGTCAAAGCACTTCAGACAAAAAGAAGCAAAAGTAAAACATCCTCTTTTTTCTTTAGAAATGTATACCGCAAAAGTATAGTCAGAGTCCAGTGACCTTCTGCACTTGAGTTGGAAGCATTTCACTTATCTATACTGATTGCACACAACTTTGCATTCGCATGCAAAAACACTCACTTTGAATTTAACTTTTTACAAGGACCTGCTGGTGACTGCTGCCTTTGCCTTCCTGTGGCTCGTGTCCTCGTCTGCTTGGGGCAAAGGCCTGACGGATGTCAAATGGGCCACAAGCCCTGACAACCTGAAAAACCTATGCACAGAATGTGAAGCTGGAGAATTTCCCTCCATGGGCCGCCTAAACGCTTCAGTTGTAAGTATTAGTTAGTCGAATAGTGCTGGATTTCAAATTGATCACTTTTTAACAACACCTTTTGAGGAGTTGAAATTAGAAGTAGAAGATAGAAACCCTCATAGTTATAGTAGAGTCACTTTTTACTTAAGGTAACAAAGTTTTATAACTAAAATAAAGTAATCTCAGATTGAACCAAATAATTTTGTTACTAGTATCAGAAGGACTTCTTTTGATTAAGTTGCATTTTGACTGAGAAACCTTTTTAGGTTTGCTGGTCCTTTTCATCCATCCAGCCATTATAAAACAAATTCTATTCCTGAACAAAAACTTGCTGAGGAGGCGATTCTCAAATCATATTCAGTAGTAATTTTTTTTAACAGCTCGAGCTCCCCTTTATTGTCTTTGCTTCCAAACCTGTTTACAGATCTGGGATTGTGATATTCACTAAAACTCTGGTAATTATACAATTTTGCCAGTCTAACTTTTATCTAATTCAGATGCTGTAATGACAGCAGTTCACACTGCTCGTCTGAGAATTCACTCCCGTATGGTGGTTGTGGAACGTATTTTTAACAGGACTTACTGCAATACTGGGTAGAGAAAGCTGACTATTCTTGTTATTTAGTAAATAAAAACGCCTTTAGTGCTCCCCAATTGTTCCTGAAAGCTAAAGTAAGATATTAGGTGATATTTAGTGGTTCCATAGCGGAACTAACACATGAATTCAAGTATGTATCCGCAAAGCTCCAAGCAGTTTCTTGTGTGCACTAGATGTTAACAATGGCTGCAGAAGGACATTTGTTAAACTTTTTCAAAATGTGAAAAATACAAACTTATGTCGCCCAAAATCAGAACAAGACGTTTTATATCTTGTGCACTCAAGAACATATCTGATGTGCATGAAAAATAATCTGGTTGAATAATCTTCAATTTTCCATGTGTATAGCCCTTTCTTTAAAAAACAAATTTGGCTTAAATAAAAACCTTATTTACTGTAGTACTAATTTTTTGTCTTTTCTAGATTTTTGGATTTCTCAACATGATCCTCTGGGCAGGAAACTGCTGGTTTATTTACAAGGAGACGCCTTTCCACAATGACCCCAGCCAGCCAACCACAGTGGAGGAAGGAGGAGCCCCTGGGCCTTAACTGCCTTTTCTGGGCTGCCTTAAGCTTTGCCCTCGCCCACCACGAGGTGCCTCACAATGATCTGTTATGTTAACCTGCTGAAATGGAAACAAAACAAGGCCAATTGTCATTTCTTTTCTTTTTAGCCAGATCCCACAATGTAGTTTAAGGTTTAACATCCCTCCACACAACTCTTTTGTGTCATCTCTCTCTGCTGTCAACTCTTTAAAACACTAAAGGCAACTCCAAATGTAATTGCTTTGGAGCCTCCAGTTGGGTTGATTTGGTTAAAGTATTCAACTTTACCCGTGTGTTTTCTCTGACATTAGCCTGCAGTGCATACTTCATGATAATCCAGTATAGAAGTGATAAAATTGACTCTTGTTTAACAGCAGCCATAGTTAAAGGCAAACACCAGACAACCCATGTTCTACACTGCTGAAACACACTAAGCTTTTGCTTTTGTGTTAAGATTTTTTATGTAATAACTCCTCTGTTGTCTGTCATTCTCTAAGAGGTTTCTTTTTTTATTTCAGCATTGTAGACAAACTATTTAAAGCTTCTTAGGAGCATTTTGTTGGTTTATCTTCAGTTGAATTCCAGATTAAAGCAGACTAGACTGCTGTCCATGAGTTTACAGTGAAGGTGAACCATCGGGGAACTGGCTTCATTTGCTGTAAAAAGGCCAACTTCATTTGAACCAAAATGTGCCTTACTATGATATTATTTATATACACTTCATGTGAATTTTTATCAATATTAATTGGTCAACTGTATTTTCTATTTTCAGTTTGCTTTCTGTTTTCTCAGCTTCTCTGACTTCTTATGTTGTTCTTTTTGAGTCCTGTTTAAACTGTCAACCTAGCTGTTTAGTCTTACTGTAAGATTTACTATAGATGCTTGATAAAAAGATGTCTGTCTTTCTTTAACCATACGGTTATTAACTGTAAAATATGTGTAACCACACCGACACAGCCATTAATTCCATCTTTTGGTGTTTTATTCTTTCAGCATAAATTCTTTCATTGTACCAAAGATGAGAATACATGCATGGAAGGAATGGTGGATGGTTTGTTTTAAACACTCCCAACGCAGCATGTCGTTTAAAAAATAATTGATTTTAAATTCACAGCATCAATTTAAGGATTTTCTTCTAGCAATGTGTTATATGTTTCTTTGGTAGATTGTTGACAACATGAAGTTTGATTTTATGCCTTGCTTGTGCAGGAGGAAACCATTTTTCTGTATTGCCACATGTTTAACACGAGAGCTGCAGAACTAGCTTGTCTACTTTTTGCTTTCTTTTGGACATAATTATAAAAATTGGGTTTTTAGACAATATTATCCAACAACAAAGGCACCAGAGGGCCTCAATTGTGATGACGTAATAGTGTTCCATGCATTAACGGGAGCCTCCAACAACCCCTCAGCAGAGACTGTACATTGTCCTAAAATATTACTAGGGTCTAACAAGAGTTTAAAAGAAGTTAGGTCCTTGTCCTGAACAATGCTCTGCAACTGGTGTTTGCACCATCTTCCACAAAATCATGCACAGTTCATTAATTTAATGGCAAATTTAATAAAATTTGATTTGATGAATTTGGTTTCATGGATGCCGAGCATGGATGTTCAAACTATCTCTTTCATCTTTGATACGAAGAATCACAACCTCGACTTTAACCTTTCTCTGCCTGGCTTAGTACTAATCATATTGCCTGACAGATTAATAGAAGAGCAACAACGGGTTATCCATGCTTCCCAACAACTAATGGTGTCATTACATGCTACTATAAACATTATCTTTGTTCTTGGATATTTAGTAGTTAACATGTCATGACTTTCATACAGCAACACTGTCTAGTCATAGGCCTAGTAAGGTTCCTTGCAAGACTGACTGCTAATGGATATCATACCTCCCCACTGTATTGCCATTCACAACTACTCTTTAAAGATATTTGGGTGGGTTGAGTTACAGCATTTATTGTACATTTGGGATCAAGTATTTTTTTTTATTTGAATGATCAAGAAGCAAAAGTTTACTAATGCAGAAAGACAAGGTTATTTGGGTTGGGTTCAGACCTATCAGAGCAGTACTGTTTCTACACTGCAACAAGTGTGCTCTAAATTTGGACAGGTTCTCCAGTTACAGGCCGTTATTTTAACCAGATATGTTTAGTGACAAGGTAAATTCTCCAGCTGTCACAGTCTAAACTTTCTCCCAACCCACCCACCCTATCCCTAACCCCTTACGTATCCACAGCAAGGCTGATTTAGAATGCAACTAACATATCACTTTTTATTAAATAAAGTTTGTTTCCCTAAGAGGAAGGTGTTGTCAGTAACTGAGAACAAGAAGTTACCTACGCTATTAAGGGTGCGTTTTCCATTTTCTTTTGCGACTTCAAACTTAGATTTTGAGGGAATTTGCACAGTAATTCTAAAACTTTTTCAGGTTTTAACTTTCAACTTCAATGTATTTTATTAGGATTTTAGGACGGAGATCAATATAAAGTTGCCAATCGTTTGCTAAACGTGTATGAAATGTTCTTCTGTTATGGCCAAGGTAGGAAAATCAATTTCATTGTAATAGGGCGGAGAAATTTCTCATGAGAAATTTTGGGGAGGGTTATCAAAGTTACAGCTACAGTCAAATTTAACTTTGTAAAATGCACAGGTGAAACCTTATCAGCACTGCACACAGTATACTCAATTAGTAATTATCTTGGTTTTATTGTCACGGCTAAAATGTATATAATACATTAATGGTAATATTACAACAGCGTCTTAGGTTCCAAATCTCATGTATGGAAGTTTTCTAGTCTGTAAATCTTCAAGACTAATAGTAACGTGTACAGGAACATCAAATACTGCTAAAGTGTTCCGTTTTTTTAAACATTGAGACCAGAAAAGCCAAACTCAAATTTGTGTATTGCTGAAATTTGAGTTTAGTTTATACTCACTGATTGCTTTGGTCATGATTTGGTTGTGTTTGACTTTAGAGATTACAGTCAGAATTATATATGTTTTTTCCCAGTGGCCCTAATCCTCTTCTGTAGAACTCAAATGTTCAAAACAGTTTGATATTTATTAAATCCTTACTGGTTCAACAATGTTTTAAACTAATTACACTTATTGTTATTAGATACGGTTACATTACAGCACAAATTTTTTTTTTACAGTGGCTACACCAGGCACATCCCAGGTAGGCCATCATTTGTTTCTTTGACAGGAGACACAATGGGATCCAGAAACAAAGACAGATGAGTAGAAGAACAGAATCACTGAAATGAGAAATAACATCAGTAACTATCCAAAGGGAAAATGTATCTGTTTAAAAGGATTGCCATGTTGTTGAATAGGACCATAGACTCTGAGGAATAACAGGTTATTGATAAAGGATTCAAGTTGCCCTTCTCTTCAGAATGCTGTAATGCCCAGTCCATGTAATGCTGCTTTGAATCACTGTTTGGTTCAAGGAATCAAGGAATTTTTTTTGTCATCACAAGACGTGGTACATGAGATGGGACGAAATTCTAATCCCCCGGTCCAGTTTACACCCTGATAGCAATTTTAAATAATATAATAAAATATAAAGAACTATACGAGAAATAGGATTTAACTACACAGAATCTACAATATGGACACAGAATCTACAATATGGGACTTCGGACATAGCAGCAATGAACATTCGGAGTGCAAGTGACATATTAAGTGACATTTTAAAGTGTGATATTAAAGTGAACAGTGCCGGTTAAATGAGAAAGTGTTTTTCATTTGTAATTGAGTGTGTTTAACAGTCTCAAAGCTTCAGGAATGAAGCTGTTTCTAAGTCTGGTGGTTTTGCACTTTATGCTCCGCAGCCTCCTGCCTAAGGGGAGCGGGACAAAAAGTGAGTGTGCTGGGTGTGTGGGATCCTTCATGATGCTGGAGGCCCTCTTCCTGCATCTGGAGATGTAAATGTCTGTGGTGCTGGGGAGGCTGACTCCAACAGTCCTCTGTGCAGCCTCCACCACCCTCTGCAGAGCTTTCCTGTATGCAGCAGAGCAGCTTCCATGCCACACGTTGATGCTGGAGCACAAGACGCTCTCCACCACACATTTGTAGAAGGAGGTGAAGTCCACAATCATCTCCTTGGTTTTCTTTACATTAATGCAGAGGTTCTTATCTCTGCACCAGCCCTCCAGGTGTTCCACCTCCTGCCTGTAGCTGGACTCATCACGGTTTGTGATGCATCCAACCACTGCTGTGTCGTCCCCAAATTTCACAATATGACAGCCTGGATGGATAGGCGAGCAGTCATATGTGAGCAATGTGAACAGGAGGGGGCTCAGCACACAGCCCTGAGGGGAGCCAGTGCTGAGGGTGATGGTGGGGGAGGAGATGTTGTGAATCCTCACAGACTGCGGCCTGTTGGTCAGGAAGTCCAGGACCCAGTTGCAGATGGAAGAGCTCAGTCCAAGTGAGTAGAGTTTATTAATCAGAGTCTGAGGAATCATGGTGTTGAAGGCAGATGTGAAGTCCACAAACAGCATACGAACATATGAATCCTTCTGCTCCAAGTGGGTGAGGGCAGTTTGGACCACGGAGGAAATGGCGTCCTCTGTGGATCGATTTTTCCTGTATGCGTACTGCTGTGGTTCAACGGTGACGCTGATGTTGGCTTTGATGTGGGTCTGAACCAGTCTTTCAAGGCACTTTGTGACTATCGATGTGAGGGCTACTGGCCGATAGTCATTTAGACTTGTCATTTTGGAGCTCTTGGGGACCGGGATGATGGTGACGGTCTTCATGCCGGTGGGGACAGCTGCCTGGATGAGGGAGGCGTTGAAGATGTCCGCCAGCACGTCTGAGAGCTGGTCCGCACACTCTCTCAGCACCCGTCCGGGGATGTTGTCTGGGCCAGCAGCTTTCCGGGGGTTGATCCTCCTCACTTGGTTAAGCGCCAACACAATTAAAAAGAGGGAACTTGTTTTGACATGTGACAGCTGATGATTCATATGACAATATAAGAACAACAATATTCGTGCAGACAAGAACATACAACTCTGGGGGTCAGTCAATGCTTCAATTTGGGTGTTCTGTGTTCATGAGATTTGTCGCCATACCGAATAAATTCCTCACCCTTTGTTTTGGACTCAGACTCAAAGGGTAAAAAAAAGTTCATTTGCCAGCACATTTTCCAGAGCTTTCATGAAGACATGGGAAAAATATATTCATGTCAAACTGTTTTAAGACACTATAAACAGTTTGTGCACAGCTTCACCCAAACAACGTATTTGGTGTTGTAACTCTTTCTGATCTTTGCTTTTGGACAATGTTGTGACCTAATTAGAATAATTAAGAGCATAAAACAAAATAGTGCTGCAGTGTGAAGTGGTATCCTGATCATTTAAAGCTGGTGTACCAACACCTGACTTTTCATTGTAATGACGCTGTCACCTGCTCTTTCACTCTTGTTAAACACTTGCTTTCTTTTGAGCACACGACACGCTTTAGCAAGGCTGTCCGCGTGTTATGTTGTTGATAAATGCACAATTCACTGTCCTGCAAATGTTATTAGTGATCTGAAACGAAGAAAGGACGGCGCCCCCCTGCGGGACCAGCTTCCTGCTTCCCACCACCTCAGAGCGCGCACGCAGGAAGTTCCCATCCTGTCGAGAACGCGACATATGACGTAAACTCTTTGCCGCGCAGAGATGATGGCGGTGCGTGAACGCGCAGTAAAAGTAATGGCTGCTCTGGATCGGCGGGTACCTAGCCTCGATGAATTCGTTGGTCAAAGCTGGACTGCCTGGGCAGACTGGGCTGACGTGACAACGCCAGACGGTAAGCAACCATGCTGACACAAGCATTAGCAGCCACAAAGTTCATTAACCATCCCTCAGCGTTTATTTTTTCTCCAAAACCAACGGCAGAACTGACCATGTTACCCTAACAAAGACCCTGCCGGGTCCTAGTGCTGGGTGGATAACATGTTGCTCTCCCCTCTTGCTTCTGCTATATACGCCGTTTAAAGCAAATAAAGCCATAATAGAAATGAAGACATGAGCTTTGTAACGTGGGCTACTGCTGGAGCCATAAAGCAGGCTGCCAGCGCTTTAGGAACACGGCTCGTTTCAGGGTTAGCAGTCAGGCAGCATAGCGGGAGGAGGCTAGTCCGGCTTGCTGGGCGAGCAACTTCTCATCCTGGAAAGCTAAGCTAGCACGGTCCGCTGCTGTGAGGCGGTTAGCCTGCTAGCACTAGCAGGAGGATGAGAGCAGACACCGGTGATGGAGGAGGAGTCTGCTGCCACCATGGATATGCTGGCCCAGTCTCTTGATATTCTCTGCTCCTTTTTCTTAATCCTCTTCTGATGTTTCTAGCGTCGCGTTTTCAGTTATATGATACTCTTGACAGAAGACCTAAATTGACACCAATATCCTCATGCCTTGCTCAGTTTAAAGTATGTGCGCTAACTCAGTATTGCACCTCTTCAGGTGACACGGTGGCCTTAACTAGTACCTCATCGTTTGTGAACTGCAAACTCACACACACACACACACACACATGCATATATGTATAATAATAGCAACAGAACTATAGCATGGAAGAAACTAAGCTACTGACCTACAATTTGATGATTTATGTAACACTCCATAAAGACGTGTGAGAATGTAAATGGATGAGAACAAAAACGCACCTTTTAAACCAAACGACAACACAGATTCTTGAACATGCATGTTCTAACAGTTTCAGGGTCTGGTGTGGATGACTGCAACAAAAATGCGAGGAAGGCTGCAGAAGCTATGTCACTCAGTAAAGAGGGTAAGCCACTCACCAACTTCATTTTACTTCAGCCAGTTTGGAAAGAGAGTTTCAGTAATATTGTTATTGCAGTGTTCATATCAAAGGACTGAGTGCAGTACGTTTAGGGAAGCCCTGATATGAATATTTGGTACCAGTAACAGTCATGGCCAACAACTGATATTTAATAATGCCATATACATTTCCCTTTCCTTTTGACATCTTCAAATAAGTGATTACATTTTGTCAATAGCTGTATTTACATCCAATTGTCATGGAGATTTCAAATCAATATTCGTATATAGAAATAAGAAAAAATAAATATTGAAAACAGCCCACAATACTGGCATCCACAGCATTGCAATTACATATTAAGTAAATACGGTTGTTCATACATACTCTCATGGCAGCAAAGGCTCACATTACACAAATGACAAGGCCAAAAATTCCGTAGGTTACATAGTTAAAAGCACTAATAGAAAGTGAATTAAAGAAAAAAACAAACAACATATAGCACACCTGTCAATGCAATATTAAAGTCGCAAGATTTTTCTTATAATTTTCCATTGTTGTATCTCAGTTCATCTTCAAACTTCTTGGCTCAACCGTCTGTTTAAAAGCAATAATAAACATCTGATTCACCCCATGAGGTGGATCAGATGTAACCCTGCAATTTAAGGGTATTGACGGGTTGGCGGATCAACAGCATTTGTGGCTCACAACCGACTGGCGGTTCGAAGAGACAAACGGATGCAGAGAAAACTGAAAAAAAGTTTATAGCAGCACTTTAACGACTGATCCTGATATTTGTTTCTGCATGAGAAACTTTTTAGATTAGATAAACAATACGTACGTTGTGCAGTACACAGAAATGACTATGAAATGCATCAAGCCACAGGCTTTCAATAACATCCAAATAAATAAAAACACAACAAGTAAATTAATAATGCAGCTCAACAATGCATATACCAATCAATATCAATGCCAAATTTATCAAAATACATACAAGTACAAACATAATTCAACAGCTAGTGTTGTAGCAAAACTTTTTTCATGCTTTCCAGTTAAGCTCAACATTGATCAATACTGTTAAAATAGAGAAAAAACACTCTCCCAGTATTTGTAAATAAAAATTTATTTCGATTAAAGAATGCCTCAACAAAGTATATTGATGTCAGCAATGCGGTCAAGTTGCTACAGTGGATCCGCACGGTGTCTGCCGTTTTGTAAAAACCGAGTTCACCACACCGGCAGGGAATACGCAGGGATGTTCTTGACTTAAGGCCATGGCAGGGAGGGGTGCCATCATTATATGTCAATTGTGATTGTGTCAATCATGCCAGCTATTGCTCAATGTATGACATGAACGTCAACAATACCAATGCAAACAATTCAATTGTAGAAAAAAAAGTATTAATACTTTGTATGCTTTTTCTTTTTAATTTTCTAAGGCTATCCCTGATGACCCACCACTGCAATTACCCAAGCCGTAACTGTGATATTAAAGCATATTTCTTAATACATTTACATTTATGCATTTAGCTAACTATTGTATCCAAAGCGACTTATAAAAGAGGGTTAAACATTGAAGTACGACACAATTTACAAATTATAAGTTACCTGCAGTATCCTGGAAGAGGATTTAACATTAAGGATTTGTCATTCCCCTACAACATTGAATTAAAACACAAATTACACAAGTACCATACATTGAGTCCTATAAGATATCAGGAAGTAATAAGTGCATTTAGAACTTTCAGGGCAATAGATACTCTCCAAAGAGTTGGGTCTTCAAGGATTTTTTTGAAGGTGGAGAAAATATTTGATGCTCTGGTAGTGCAAGTAAGATTGTTCAATCAGCGTGGAATCACAGATGAGAAGACCCTAGATAGACCTGTGCCTGATGTTGCCCGTGTTAGTTGGTGCACCTTGCAGGAACAGAGCAGGAGGGAAGTGACATAAGGCTTTAAGAGGGTGTTGAAGTAGATGGGCGCTGATCCATCAATCACTCTGTAAGCAGACCCTGTATCTTATCTATATCATAATTCAATTCAATCCATCCATATGACACTATATCACAACAAATGTCACATAGTAAAACTAATTTCAAGGAACAGTGCTAGTTGCTTAAAGTTGGTATATAAAACAATATTCTCTATGCTTTTTCTCTAAATGACAGACATGTCCATCTTTGGCCTTTACCCTGGCCATGATGACTTCTATTTGGTGGTGTGCAGCCATTGTGGTCAGGTTGTGAAACCTCAAGCCTTTGAAAAGCACTGCGAGCGGAGACACGGGCCTCTGGCGAAGCTTTATGGCAAACTACGCTCTCCCACACCTGTCCCCCAGCATCAGAGACCCTACCATGGCCACTCTCCTTCACATGGGATCAACCCCTCCTCTGCTTCATCATGGGAGGCTCGAGGGCCGAACATCGGGCAGCCACGTGCACCCCCACCCTCTCCCTCCACCCCGCCTCAGTACAAACACTCCAAGAACTCCAAGGATGGAGTACGGTAAGAGATCAGAATACAAATATTCACTGACACAAATATTTGGGTCTATATCGCTATCAGTAATGAATATTTCCGTTATTTCTTGCCTACCTTTTGCCACATATGTGATGCTTCATCGGATACATATCTGACCTGTTTTCAAACTACCTCCATCTGCATTTGATCTGCTTTTCAGGGTTCCCACGGGGTCTTAAAAAGTCTTAAAAGCATTGAATTTAGGAAATTGAGAATAATACCTTAAAAAGAGTTGATTTGATATCTGCGTCTTAAATTTTCGCTGAATATAACTTTTGCTGAAGTAACTCCGTAACTTCTCTGCTGGCCTGCGTCACCGTCTCTTAAAAAAAAAAGGGAAAAAAAGTGCGCGGCTATCAGAAAGACAGTCCACTGCACCAGCAGCATGTGAGGAGGGAAAGACAATTTATTAATTTCGATCAAGACCCGCCCCAATAGTCCGTATCAACCACACAGGTGTGGAGGGGCATGGCCTGTGTGTGGCGCACAGCTAGCGAGCAATGCTAGTGAGAAGCAGGAGACTCGGGTCTCCCAACCTGCTGAAAGGAAGAGGAAAGGCGGCGCATACATGGAGAGAGACAAAAAGAGAAATGTGCTGGAGGAGGATGCGGCTAAATGCAGAAAAGTAACAGATTTTACTTTAAGTTTAATGTACAAACATTTTGTGTTTAAAGTTTAAACACAGTCTAATGTCCAGAGACCCTCAAAGGTACTTGAAGCTGCACACATTCAGGCTACACAGAGTAAATATGGAGCCTATATAGGTTTAGCCTTGAAATTAAAAAAGGATTAGCATTTTAAAATCACTCATTTGCAAGCCACTTTATTAATATTAATAATAATAAGAGTAATACAAATAATTCCGTTTTAAATTATTAATTTGTGCAACAAATGGTAATAATAATAATAATCTTACAATTATCATGTATATGAACACAAGGCCAAATCAGTGAGACATAAATAGTCTAGTGGGTTAGGTGGAGATGTTCCCTTCCTAATAAACGGGGATGTTGGCTTAAGTCCCTTCTCTCATTTTTTTTTTTACGATATATTGTTCAGAAATTTTTATTTTATGGTACACCAAATAAGCTTATAGTAAAACATGGCCTGTCAAAATATTGAGCTATTACTTAAGGTGCACATTGTTCGGAGGTCGCATCTGCAACCCAGAGTAGTTTTAATAATAAGAGGTTTTTGCTCCTCTGTTTGGCTTGTCTGTGGTCTATGCAGTGATGCTGTGGTGTTGCACTCACTACTGTGCTGCAATGTTACATTATTCTTCCATAAGGCTTTACATAGTCCATTTTTTCAAATTTATTTGAGAGATAATATATGACGGCATAAACACATTTAAAAAAAAATTCTTTAACAGTAGTTCGGTGAAATGGGTATTAAAAAGACTTGAATTTGACTTGAAGAAACCTGTAGGAACCCTGGCTTTTACGGCATTAGCATAGGAGGTATATCAAAATTCTGCCCAAAAAGAAAACCAAGGTGCAACAAACGGTGCTGAGTTTTGGAACATTGGATTTTAGCAAAAATTTTAAGTTAAGTATCCTAACATGCTGTGTGGATACACTCTAAGTCACATGAACAACTTCCCGAAAAATTTACATAAATGGCAACCTGATGAAAATAAAAACAGCTTTTTTAATTTCAACCAAATTTTTTTGTCTGACTTAGTCATTTTTTAATTTATCAGTATAACATCGGTTGATATCAATGTTGATGCAGATATATATCGTGCATACTTACTTATTAACATGGTAAAGTTGGTTATTTTCACTCACTATTAGTCATAACTGCTTTCAATACCAGAATGCACAGGAAATGCAGAAAAAAGCAGAGTTGTTTAGATATATTTACAGATGCAGCAAAGAATAGGACATGGGTTTACAATCAATGTTTATGTCACCCGTCAGTTGATGCTGAAGCTGTCTTTTACTGTGTCACCCAGACATTCCCCATTGGAGAAGTCATTCCACAGCAGCCACAAAGAGCCAGCAGTGTTCAAGCAGCCACCACCTCTGGAGCCTCAAGTCCTGACTCCGCCTCCATCCCTTCGAGATCCTCCATGGCCACCTGGAGCTGCTGCAACTGGCCGGCCTTCATCCTGTGACAAACAGCCCACACAGAGGAAGGATTCGTCTCAGCCCTCAGGGATGATGGGCCACAGGGTCCCCAGACCGTACAACAAAGTAGCCTCCAGTAAGTGCATTAGGAAAGAGGAATCACAAGTTAGAAAGATGGATGGCCTTGTTTGGTAAGCTTAGTTTGAGATTCACGCAGAGAATCCATGTTCCAATATAGCAAAGATTTAAATGAAAGTCTAGCCAGTCAGATTTTTGTTTTTAAATACATTTATAGATTGTGAATATATACACAATCTATAAAGTTATGCATTTAAATAACTAAGACCTGACTGGCTGATTCTGATATATAAAGTATATACAATCTTTTATGTTGATATATAAAAAAAAAAAAATAATCACTCATCTAAAATGACAATAATGTTGAAAATGACATAAATTATGAATGTGTGGAGATTGAGGACCAGACATTATATTAGTGATCAACTTCGAAAAGAAAGTCCGCACTGATCTTATCCACCTATCTTTATCTAATTCCTCGGAGGTCTGTTGCTGCGAATAAGTTGATGTTCTGCCAATAAGCCACTGTCCCGTTTTGCTTTGCCGTATGAAAGGGCTGACTGACCTACCCTCTAGGTCACCTCAGGACAATTTAAACCCCAATGTGCCCTGTAAGTTGTAGCGACTTACTTGTAAAAAATTGACACCTACCAAAATCAGTAACTGCAGATCAGGCTTTTAAAGATTGATGATCAACCAGAAAACAACAATCGGTGCCCCCTAGTTCTTCTGTGAATTCAATTCAGAATAGTAACTGAAGTTTAACAATACCAAAAATAACTGTCTACAAAACTATGTAACTAAATATATATCAAAGGGAAATTAAAGCTGTCGTTACCATCCAAATATTTTTAGAGTCAATGTGGATGATGATGCAGAGAGCATTAAGGTTGTGGTGTGTGTAGCATCGAGTCCTTAATGCCTCTGACTGAAGACTGCTTCAGGACAGTTTGATAACTGCAGAAACAAGATACCGCAGTAAGCTGTTGCTTCCCTCTAGTAATTTCATGTCTGCCCTCAAATGTTTTTGGTTGCTATGGTAATGTTTAAACATGCCTTCAAAATGTTATATACTACAAAATCAAATATAATGCATGAAATATAAAACCTGGTGTACAGCTGAATCGGTAATTACATTTTCAGATTGTTTTCACTGTTACACATAAAGCATGATTTTGTTATCTAATACTGGTTACTGAACCTCACTGGTCTGATGTATGCGTTCTCACATAGAATCAGTTTATTTATATAGCGCCAATTTACAAAATATGTCGTCTCAAGGCACTTTTCAAGGAAATAAATTAAATCAAATCAAAGTTGTAATGATGTTTTACCGCTAAAGTTTAATCATACACTTTCATCATAAGCCCCTCTAAGCCCACAGCGTTTTATAGGATTTTGCAAACATTTGTGTTTTATCATAAAGTTTATTTGAATGCATCTGTATTTGGGTTATACATTCTTATACACCTATCTGATATGTTGGCTGTGATGATCCCTGTGTCCACAGAAAGGGAGTGTGATTTGGACAAACACTGTGGTGTCCTTGACCCTGACAGAAAGAAGGTCTGCACTCGCCTCTTGACGTGCAATGTAAGTAAGACACATGCAGAGCTTCACCAGAAAAATGCTGTGCCCCCCTCCCCCCCGTGCACATGGACACACACTGTATGATTGTTGCTAGATGAATGCCTATATATATTTGATATATTTGGAACTTTTGTTTAAAACAAAAGTGCTAACTTGCCTACTGTGTCATTACCCTTAGATCCACTCCATCCATCAGCGCAGGAAGGTAATGGGTCGCAGCAAGAACTTTGACCAACTAGTGGCAGAACTTAAGATGAAGGTCCGAGAGAAGGGGGCCCAATCCCTGGATGGAGGCTTCTCTACTGGAGGGTCTCCCAGCCTGGAGGCCCCAAGGGAGCAGGCTGGCGTTCCACACTGCAGGAGACCTCTGGCCAGCCTTCCTGCTTTCAGGTTAGAAGATTATTTTAACCAATGTTATATTGGTTATATCTGCATTCTGTTGGCTCACCAATGAACTGTTGAAGCAGAACTTCCTTATCACACTGATTCTTAAAATAGGAATCTGAAGGTGTAGTATTCCCAGATGTCTGAATTTGCTAAACAACTAAAATTAAAGTATAGACAGTGAATGCAGCTACAAAGCAAATGAGAAAATTTAAGTAAGCATTTCAACTAAATTTGATTTTGTACCAGGGCTTCAAAATATAAATATGTTGAAATACCCTGTAATTTGTATATTGCAAAATCATGCAGCCCTATTTCGTATATATTTGAACGGGGTGGGTGACTTTGTTTTCTAGTCGCTCCATGGCTGTATCAGAGTGCACCCCAGAGGAAGAAAAGCCATGGCAGGATGAGGCTGGTCTCAAAGCCCCTTCACCTCTGGTCCATGGACACATCTCTAGTGATGACAGTGAGGCGGACGGACCTGAGGAGCTGTCAGACTTTCCTTCGTCTACTGCGCATCCCAGACCTGTAGCGGTAAAACTATAGTCTTGACTCAGACTAACTGCAGAAAAGGGAAGCAGGGATTTTATGCTCAGAAAAAAAAAAAAGGTTTTATTTGTATTTATTCCTTTTTTTGTATTTAAATTTCAAAGTAAAACCTTAGGTATTAAACATTTTGTTTAAAAAATTACTATATTAGAACTTTTATGTGCAGATCTAAAAAAGGTCCTGTGTGTCATCCTACCTGTTATTGGCAGACAGAGTATTCCTCATTTTTTTTATGTATATATATATATATATATATATATATATACACTTTTTGCAATAGAGATTTTAAGTCTTTAATTTTATACTGAGACTGAGTTTCAGTCAGCGCCTTTCTTAAAATCTGCGGCAGTCAGCAGTAACTACTGTTTTCTTAGGGCAAGGTGTGTTGGTGGAAGAATCTGTTGACGGATCATTTATTCATCATGTATGTCACAAAACTGGGGTTTAATGAAGAAGTGGGAGAAGGCGCTCTACTAAGATTATGCCAGAATTAGACTGAATTTAGGCTATTTGGCTATTTCAACAATAGTCCAGCTGTATTAACTACCCAAGTCGGAGAAACTGCTTTCACCTCTAGGAAGGGTTACAACTAATCAAATTATTGTGAGCAACGTTTTACTGTTATACAGTGAATTAATATATATTTTTTTAAATGGAACTACCTCACTGGGAAAGTCTTCTATGTTAGTGGGTGCGTTGCAATAGGTAAATTGATGATGCCTGAGGGACTACAGATGAAAATCCTCATTTTCGGGGTAATATCTGGCATATTTTGAAATTTGTATTCTCATTGGAAAACAACAACAACAAGAAACCATTGAGCAGAGAAGTCCCAGAATGTCGGGGGTGGCCTAAGCTGAAGTCAGAAGCAGGAGTGATTATTGGGGAGATTTTTCTTGCCCTTTTAAAGTTCAAATATAAATAAGCTTAATATATATTGTCTTTGTTTGGCCTGTAATTGAGACTTTTAATATTAAATCGTCTCTGTTTAGGTCTGTTCGTTTGGCAGCCATTCCTTGGGCCATGGGATTTACACGTTTGACAGAAGACTTCACCATGTGAGATCAGCCCTCAGCAATATGCTAGAGCAGCACATCAGCGCCCACCTATGGAAGTAAGTGTCATGACATCCTGCTTTGTAACTAATCCTGATACAATTCCAATTGTTTTTAAACTCTCTGACTTAAGCAAGTAGAGATGTTTCATATTTTACTTTTCTTAGCTTTCGGGATTCTTGGATTTCTTGTGACAATATGGTTGGCTTACGTTGATCAACAACTTCAAAGTCCCTCCACTTCCGTAGACATTGTGTTGCTGTGTGCCCTCTGTGTTTATGCATTTAGCAGATGCTTTTATCTAAAGTGAATTAAACAGTAGACCAAATTTTTGTTATTAATCTGACCATAAGCTATGTAGAGGAAAATAGTAGTGACAGCGAAGAGATAGAGTGAAGTACAGATAGAGTAGTAGAGGGGGTATAGAGGTATGTGTAAGAGTTAGGATAGGAGATGCTCTTTGAAGAGATGGGTCTTGGAGAGTTTCTTGAACACAGACAGGGATGCTGCTGTTCCTGTGGCGCTTGGTAGGTCATTCTGGGAACAACACAAGAAAACAGACTGTTTTGTCTTAAGAGTGGTGTTGGCAATGCTAGACGACAACCCATTAATGACCGAAGTGACCGAGTTTTTCGATAAGCCCTCTAATGTTCTTCTTTTGAGCATGCAGTTTGCTTTGGCAATAGTTTTTTATCAGTAGTCTGACCGGTGGCACATTTCTATTTGTCTTTTTGCAACTTTTTGTTGCATTGGACACAATTCAAATATTTTCCAATTCGTTACACCAGAATCTAAATGTGCTATTATCTTTATGTATATAACATCTATTATGCGTGATATAATAACAGGTTTTGTTATATCTGAGTGTTTCAGCAATACCTGATTCATCAGACCTGTTAACTGTTTCTTTAAGATCAAACAGTTCTTGTGAAATGCCCACCTGCTTGGGCTCAGATACGCTACGTCTTCTGATATTATTTAGTAGATGCATCCTAGATTTATAATGTTCCTTTCTTCTTTTTTTAGGAAAATACCTCAAGCCACAGACCTTCTGTCACCAACTTCCTCAGCCAAGTCCATCACCTCTTCCTCTCATGTCTCCATAGCAACTTCATCCTATGCTTCATTTCATTCCAAGGTCCGTGCAGGAAGTCATATAAGCTCTTCTCTAAAAAATACATCGTCCTCCCCAAGTCGTGGACCAAAAAGACCACCAACAGCAGTGCAATCCGAGAACTCTGGGGGTGGCAGCGGGTTTGCTGGTTCTCATTCCATGTCCCTGGTAAAGCCTGGCACTGTGCGACAGCTGAGTATGGGCAGATCTAAGAATCCGGTGGGGCGACCCAGCAAACAAATGCTGAAGCTGCGAGAGGAGGCTGCTGCTGCCGCTGCCTTTCGCAAACGAAAAGCTCCATCCCAGGAAGGAGAACACTCTGGCCCTGAGAGGAACTGCATCATCCTGCAGGACAGGGGGCCCCCGACTTCTGCTGTCTCCTCATCCTCTTCCAAGGCCCCCTCGTCTTCTCTTCTCCCTCATGGACAGACCAATGGCACTATTTCGCCCAGTAGTAAACCACGTCACCAGCCTCCTGCCTCTGAGTCCCACTCCCCTGCTGCCAAGGCAGTCTGGACTTACAAACGGACACACACACCTCTGAGCCATTCCTCACCGCCAGATCCTTCCTCTGCCACTAATTCCCACAATCGTACCAGTATGGGGGACTCGGTACTGCATGGGCAGGGAAGTGGGAGGACATTTTTGGAACATCAGGGGCTGAAGAAACGAAAGGGGGGAGGCATAGAGGAGCACTCCCCCTCATCCAAACTCTCAGCACAGCGCCTGCCTTCTTCCTCCTCCAGCTCTGCCACTTCGTCCTCACCACGCTCCAGTTTCTACCCTTGGAAGGACAGTAAGAGTGGGAGTCTGGATGGGGACATGGAGAAGAAACTGGGTACACAAAAGGTGGGTTTAAACAAAGTTAATCACAGTGAACTGATTCAGAAAAATATGGGGCATGTTTGCAGTTACATCTGAACAATATCGGTTTATTCACAGTAAATGCTTAACATCCTGACACTAATTGAGTCAGTTGAAAGCAAGTACAGAGCAGTAACTGTAAGTGAGAAAATGGGGTGACAGAGGTATAGTTTTTTAACAGAGGTACATTTGTATCAGTGGGTAGAGAAGTCATCTGTTAACCAAAAGGTTGTTTGATCTTAGTATTTTTGGCACTTTTACCTCCAGTTCCAAGTCAGGCAAGTTGGCACTTTAGTGGGCGATAAGAATTTCATGTTTAATTTATCTTGGTTCTGTTGGTATAACAATAAAATAAATTAGTATGCTTGAAAAACATGCCAATAGGCTGCTTAAGTACACCAGTTACATGGAGTAGGGTGATTTCTATTACAAAGCTGCTTAAAAACTAAAATTATGAATTTATTTGAATTTAGGAATTTATATAAACTTTATTAATACTCTAACAACAAACATTGGTTAAATATCCAAATTTTCTTGGATGTCTGATCCTTTTATTGTAAAAGGAAAAGAAATCTGTTTGTGTTGGATGGGTTGAAAACTTGAGCATAAGCATGTGAGGGTAACCAATCCAATTGATTGTCAGTTGTAGTCACAGAAACAAGTGGTTTGTACTTTCTGTAAGGGAATCTGGACATCTGGAGGTTTGAATAAGAACGGAGACTGCAACACAGCAACAGCTATATAGTACCTTTCCAACATCATAAGCATAATTCTAAGTACACCTTAACACTCCAGCCATTTTTGTCCAGTCCATTTAAAAATATTTAGGTACAGCCACAAAAGCACCATGAGTTAAAAATATATACTACATTTATGTAGTATATATTTTGGTTCATGTTGATTTAGTGACCATAAACCAAAACAAGAGGGAGACGATACTTTTTAAGACCAGAGCACATTAAATAATAAAGGGGGGCTTTTTTAAAAATAAACTTTTCCCATATTGAACTACAGTAATCATTAGTTACCTTACAAAAAGAACTCGAAATACAGTAGGTGAAATATGCGAAGTGGTAACCTTTTTATATATATAATTATTTAAGATATAAAATACTCAACTATACACTGACACTGAAAAAAGAGCCCTGTTTTCAGGCCCAAGCATTTGTTTAACATATAAATGTATAAACATTTTCTTACAAGAAGGAAAAAGAAGTTATGAATACTCTTATGAATATCTTTTTTTTAAATAATAGTCGCACAAAAAAAAAATTGTGACTGTCGCGTATTTCACTGCTCCTCTTACTGTGCAGCTGTGTCCCAGCTCCGCTCTGTTTAGGACGCAGAACACTGGGGGGTAGCCGTAAAAGGTGAACCGCAATATAGCGAGGGTTCACTGTAAAGGAAATGTGACTTCATTTAACCAACTGACATTTCTAAGTGAAATAACTAAGTGAAATCACGACAGTGATTTAAATCAGATAAACAGTGATTCCAAAACCATTAAATATGTTTTCCAAACTGTCTATTTAAGATTATTTTCAACACTATCTAAATGCTATTCACTTGTGGATAAAATAGTTTTAAATTGCATCTATTATTTTATAGGCATATACCTAAATTAATCCCTTAAATGTGAGAATATCTTCTATTAGTGCCACTCCCTGGTTAATTTAGTTTTTTACACAGTCTCCCTTTTGACATTTTCCTTAGAGATTGATGTCTTAAATCAGCTTTGGTTGGCCTGCTGAATTCTGTGATCCATGATCAGGTCCAGTTGTGAATATATGTCAGGCGGGAAATAAAAACAGTCTAAGTCTGTTGGGAAAGTTTATATGCATGGCGTCTATCCCCAGTAGTAACTGGTGTAAACCAAGAACACGCCAATTGTGCTACGATGCACACAAACACTTACAATGAAAGAAGATTTGAAAAGAACAATTAAGTCAAGTTTTTGTGTGTGGGAGGAAGCTGAAGTGTGTAGCGAGAACACATGAATGTACAGGGAGATCATTCAAACTCTTAAGTAGAGAGGTCCCAGGCCAGGTTTGAATCCAGAATCTTCCTGCTGAATGGTTAAAGTACTATCAACTGTGCAGTCCAAAATGTAAAACATCAATTATAAATTTGTATGTTTAATATTAACAGATACATTTTTGAGCAAGGTCTAAGTGTAGTGAGATTCCATGTTCAGTGCCAACTGGAGTTGCACTAATGTTAGATGTGGAAAATGAAGGTAGATGTGAGAGGAGACTTTGAACAGGAAGCTATATACTATATAACAATAAAGCTTTGTTTTACCAACACTGATGAATACCAGCGCTCTTTTCTCTCTCTCTCAATATATCTTTCGAGTGATTAGCTGCACGGATATTCCTAGCCGTTGGTTAAATTTTTTTTTATTTTTTTGTCCGATTGAGTTTATTTTGAATCAGGTGTCTGTTGGAAAGCTCATTAAGTTAAGCAACCTGATTATTAATCGCCTTAAACACAGGTGAGCTCATGATACTGGGGATTTAATATCTCTAAAAATCTGTTGGATGGAATTATATAATGGGGCTAAAATGGTGACAGCTTTACATTGACACCGAAGAAATTACCAATGAAAAAACCTAAGACTTGTATTGTGAAGCATGAATCATAGCTAACTTTAGCTAGCTTACTAACTAAAAGAGAACCACTTGTCTGATCAGAGTTAAAACTAATATTTGTAAAAACGAGACCCTCACCCCCAACACTAAAACGGTCACAACTCTCTCTTAAATGTCCATGTAAATCTGTCACCGTTTTAGGTCTAACTTATTTCCTCATGAAGCATGAAGTTGGAAAGCAAAGAAAGCACCAGCTTTCTGATGCCTGGTTTCTCTGACATTAGTCTTACTATGTATTCCAGCTAAAACACAAATGGTTCATTAGACTGCAACTGACTTTTGGTCCAATTGGATTTAGTCCAAAGAAAAAACAGTTTTAACCAAGATGCACATATGTTTTTCTGCTTTTAATTTAAAATACATTGTGTTAAAGGAAGTCTATAGTGTGACACATTAGTAGTTAATACAAATAAAGTCCGACTTTTGATCATGAAGAATGTTATGGAAACGGCACTATGGCTAAATTAGCTAGCTGTATTTTATTACTTTGATATGGCTGCACTTGTTAGAACAGCTGAATGTGACATATAGTAGTTTTGACATACAGTAGTTTGTTTTTAAGAATCAAAACCCTTTACTTTAAATATTGAATCCTAACAGATGGATAGACATTCAGGGTTGAGAATAAAACGATAGGATTTTCTGTGTTTGTAACAAATCAAAATATCAGGCTAGGTGAGCAAAGGTAAACCTCAATCAAGTGTGGAACTGAAGGTTTTTGTTATCAAGATGATGCAGTCTACTGGTTTTCCGTAGATACACAGCCTTTTAACTAACTGGAGTATAAAGCTTACATATTTATTTATAAAGCTAACTTTGAACAATTGTAATCCATTGAATTGATTTGTAATCTGTTTGTGTAATTTACTTCATGTTAAACAAATGACCTTTTCAGTATATCTGTCATTTTTTTAAATACATCATTAGTAATAATCTCCCATCTAAAGTATTTGATTACAACCTATTGAGTGACTAAAATCAGAATATCCTACGTTTATTTAATTTTTTCAAACTGGTAAGCATACATCTCTATTTTAAAACACCATATCAAAAATATCTTACTCTTATAAATACTTGTTAAGGGTATGCTATTGGTTTACATATCCGGGGAATTGTCTAAACTTGCAACCCAAAAAACCTCATTGGCAAATCTCTTGGGGAAAGCATAACACACTAAAGTAAAAGAGCTACTTTCACATGCCACCATGCTGTGCAAAATGTTTTCTATAAAATATGAATTCAAAGTTTTAACCTATTTGATAGCATCAGAAGAAAGAAACGGTACCAGAGGAAAAGACAAACTTTTACATAACAAACATGACCACACAGGTAGAAAAAGTTTATCCTGATAATCATATTTTGAAGGCGTGTGTTGTCATTGTCTTATATTTGACAATATCAAAATCACACCAGCCAACTGCAGAACCATACAGATACTGAATAAGGTTTGTTGAACACAGTGACTGTACACAATGAAGTACTCTGCACAGCTTTGTTACATTAAACATAGGATCTAGCATTGATAACAGTATAATCTTGCTGTGTTTTCTAACTTTTACAGTTCCCGTTTGTCTCCTAATAAATTTTGGATATTTCCCTTTGGCTGATCCGTCAGCAGAATGAAGCACTATCAGAAATCTGAAAAAGCTTTATTGCAAAGTATATTTTGGTGAATTATAATTTGCATACAAATTGCTTTGGTGTAGTCTGTGTATAACAGTCTAAAAAATGAATAAGAAAAAATATGAGCAAGTATTACTAAAATATAACTGTGTGGAGTAAAATATGTGATTTATTGATTACAGTGTGCAAATAATGCAGTCAAGTACTTAAATTTGAATCTAATGAGCTCCAGAACAGAAATGACCATTAGTGACATTGAGTAAGATTTTTAAAGCCTTGCGAAGAATTTATTGCTGATCTCTCCATCAATAACAAACATTTTGGATGTGTTGTTCGGTGCTGGCTCAGACAGTCTTCTTCACTCTTAATGTTTTTAAGTAAGTAGTGAACAACACAGTTGAATGTGGAGATATCAGGACAACATGGCAACCTGTTGGTCCCAGTCCTTCTGACTGAGATGCTCCTCCTGCCCTTGATGTGAATGTATCTTTTTCTCAATAACTTTAAAATAAATGTATTGACTCCTGGTGACTATTGTGAAATTGTCTCATCTCCATAATTTAATTTGACATTTATACAGAAACATCTCAAATCAAAAGATGGTTCAAATTAAATAGGAAGTGAACCCAGGACGGGTGATATGTTAGTTCAAAAAGGTTTAGAGTCTTCTAAAGCAGAATATAATGGTATATTTGTCCATTTAGTCCTTTGCTTTGTTTTATACTCAAAGGACTTGTTAATTGAAGAGAGTCTGTCAGCGGTGTTGATCGGCATAAAGGCAGGCTATATTTCAGTTATACAGAAGGTAAAGCTGTATTTTAATGTTCTCTGAACTATACTGTGTTATGTTTGAAGTTTATACTCGGCCTCTTCCTCCCTCACTAACACAAAACTGTTTTCTTCTCTCTTACAGCCAAAACTGCACCATTAAGTGTGCTGGCCTTACAAGCCACTATGAGGGAGCTGAGCCAACAGGAGTGTGTGTGCGTGCGTGGGTGTGTGTGCGTGCGTGCGTGCGTGTGTGTGCGTGAGGGTGTGTGTGCGTGCGTGGGGGTTTATGTGTGTGCGTGGGGGGGGGGGTTGCGTGCGTCCTCTCCTGTATGAACGGGCTTGGGTTGTGTCTGTGCTGTATGGGCCTGTTGATGTACTTTGTGGGTATGGATGCAGAGTGTGGATGAAGCGGTATGGATTTAGAATTACCTCAAGACCATCTAATTATGCTGCTAAATTGAATATGTTGGTTTGTTAAAAAAAATTTATTAAAAATGTCATTTTCACTTGGCTTCTCTGTCTTAAAACTTATTTATATGGGTACCTCTTCTCCAGCAGGACTGCATACGTCCTTTTTCCATTCATCCACAGGCTGTCCTCTTGTTGCTCTGAGCAGAGCGCATTAGCCATTGTTCATTGTGCTTGCTTGTTAGGAACATGGACGTTTTGAAGTTTGAATTTTTAAATCATCTCAAGAATATTCAGTTCAGTTAATATAACCAATTCACATTTCAAATCAAGGCACCTTACTACGGAGGGTGATGGGTGACAAAATTATATATATATATATATATATATATATATATATATATATATGAATGTATAAATTAATCATTTAAATAAATATATAAATATATATATATGATTAAATACATATCATAAAATGCATACCTGTAGATCTACCATTATCATTTAATCATGAAATACATCAATAAATTATAAAATTATATTTCCAAATATATTTATTTCATGGCTTCTGTGCTAGAATTAAGAAACATTTTAGACGAAGCGAAGGGTCTAGAGGCTGGACTCGCTCAACTACATGTTGTAGTTGATGAGTTGGAAGAGTTGGAGTTATTTCGGGCCTGTCACACTAAGCCGTCGACCTCAGAGTGACAAAACAATAAAACACCTTCTTGATTGTGTCCTTGCAGTCTTTTTAAATAAACGCAAAATCACAACCCAAATGCTTTTGAATATGCATTCTGGCTTTTATCAGCCCATTATGTTCGATTGCTGTACGGAGCAGCCAATCAGACTGAGTTTGATGGCCGGGTTTTGACCGTTAAAATTATTCATGACAAGAGCGTTACATTTGATGTATTGATATGTTTATTTATTTAAAGGGATAATTATATAATTATTTATTTCATTATTTATTTTGTTATTTCATGACATATTTATATATATATATTTATTTAATTTTGTCACCCTTCACCCTCCATACCTTACAATGGAATTTTTTTCAATGGATACATTTCAGTTGATCATACCTTTCAAACAATGCATCATGCCAGTAAGGATCTACAGAAACCTTATACATGCCATACTGTTAAGAAATATATATATATATATTTAAACCCTCTACTGCACAGTGTTGCCATATGGCAACAAACCCTTTCTTTCACCAGTTCTTTAAATTTTAAAATGAGCTTTTATTGGTTTTAAATTCATGTTAGAACCTGGTGGCAACCAATGATATGCTTTGATGATATCCCATGACACTCTGTATGGAAAGCCGTTTCATTCAAAAATAAATAAATATTTCATGAAATAAATTAATATCCCCATTAAATAAAATTAAAATTTAAAGATATTTATTTATTTATTTCACAGTGAAGTATTTTATGTATTTATTTCATAATGGAGTTTTATTTTATTTAGTGACGCTTTTATTTTGTAATTACGCTTTTACTATTTCAGCGGCTTTTATTTCAAAACCCCCTTTTTCATTTCAAGCTGTTTTTATTTCATGTTCCTATATTCAAATGAGGGGGCGGCGCTGATTGGCTGATTCTGCTTCACAGAAACTGAAGCGCTCCAATCTTTATGACCAATCAGAGCAAAGGATTTCCCCGCGTGTGTTCAGACTGATTTGTTTAGCCCACAGATAAGATTCCGCCCTCCCATTTGAATATTAAACATGAAATAAAACGAGGTTTAAATGAAAAAGGGGGTTTTGAAATAAAAGCCACTGAAATAGTAAAGCGTCATTACAAAATAAAAGCGTCACTAAATAAAATAAAACTCCATTATGAAATAAATACATAAATAAATAAAATCCTTCATTGTGAAATACATAAATAAATATTGTGGAAAATTTTAAATCTTTTTTAAATATTAATTAAATTTTATCTCATGGGGATATTAATTTATTTCATGAAATATTTATTTGATTTTGAATGAAACGGCTTTCCATAATATAGTTGGTTGTATTTTGCTATTTTATGCATGTTTTTTTGTTTATTTCTATACACTGAAATGTAAGTAAAATATATATATAAGCTTATTTTTTTTAGAAAATGAACACATCAGTATTCTATGGCAAGGCTAAGAGGAGGGCTGAGATGTACAGGGTACAGGTGGCTCTACCTTCTCTTGAAAGTAAGGATGAGTTAGGGATCAGCGACGAGGAGTTTGAGAAACAATTAGCTGACTCAGAGGTTGAAGAGACAGGTGAGTGAAGTTGTATGACAATCGGTCAGTGGTCCTCCTCACCACCTGCTGCTGCAAACCCTACTTCCCAAGTGCAAAGGTGGGAGAAGATTGCAAAGAGGATGGTGACACTGTTGTGCCCCAACATTGTCTATGTCTAAAACAAGAGCGTGGGGGGTTGTCAATTTATTAGATTCCCTCATTGCTCTGTACCGTACCAAGATTAGATCCAAGAAGTGGTATCATCGGATTGTGTTCCACTTCTTGGATCTAACAGTGTTGCAAGCATGGTTGCTCTATCGCAGAGACTCTGATGCTGTGGGAATTCCACAGAGAATGCAGCTGAGCATTTGGCATTTTGCATCACACAGGTCAGCGAACAAACCAAAAAAAAGGTAGGCCCTAACAGAGTTTGGACATCCGCATCAAGGAGAAGCATTACAGTTCATATGAATTTGCATCAAATGTTTTGTAAATGTTGAAATTATACTTAAAAAAGTAATACACAAAGATCTTGATAACATTTTAAAATAATAAAACTATTTAATTTCTAAAAGACAATTCTGTATATATATGTTCATTTGAGTCAATTTTATATGTTAAAAAGCACTGTCACATTTTTTTTCATGATTGCATAATAATGCGTGCAACTCTTTCATATCTCCGTCTCTCTGTGATTCTAGTAATTCTAGTGAATTAAATGGCTAATGACAATTGGGCCAGTACATTTTGTTCATTTGTATAATTAGGTCATCGTTTGATTTTCAACATTTGACTCTAGTTAGTCATAGCAGATGGATGGCTGCTGTTGTGCCGAAAAAAGCACCCCGAGCCACGTTTATTAATTTTTTTTTTATTATTCAATTAGTTTTTTATTCTACATTTTCTAAATTAAAACTTGAATGTACTGTCCAAATCTATTGTGGCATCTTTATTTTCTTATTTGTTTCAATTTTTTCTTTTTATCTAAAGACTAAATAATAGGAATAGTTTTTGGAAATCACTTTATCTTTATCTATTTTATTATCTAAATGTTCATTAGCGTTGCATACTAAATGTTGTTTATATTTGTCTGTTCTTGTGATGTGTAATTAGTTCTCAATTTTGTAATAATCGATAGTTTGTAACTGTTCTAAACTAGCAATCAAGATAAATAAAAAATTTTGAATTTTCCTCAGTCTCTGGGTATCTATCAGAAACATCCCAAGAGTGATTACACTGTCCAGCATTATTTGGAATAAGTGGCTGCCAGAAATATCAGGGGGTGCATATTCTGGCAGGACACATTGCCACGATTTGCACCCCCCAGGATAATGAAGTTGTGTTGTAGCTATCCTCAAATACTGTAAGGAGTACACTCAGGGGAATATAACTAATATTTGCAGCAAGTTTCATCCCTCCATACATACTTAATTAGCCTATATTAGCTATGTATACCAGTGTATAGTCTTTATGCAGCTAAATCAATTGTCAGAAGATGAATAATCATAATTTTAGTGTAGTTTGTGGTTTACTCTGTTCATTGTAGTGTAACTGCATTGTTTTGGCTTTGCTACAGTTTAGTGTTTCTTGTGGCTGGGGGTGCTTTTTTCCTTACTGATCCAGGTTCTGGCTCTGCTGCAGGTTTCCTCATGTTACAGTTTGTTTTCTCTCTCCGCCGTTGCTACATGCATGCTCAGAATGAGAGATTGCTGCTGTAAAGGCAACGACGCAATGCAAGCAATCCTCTTGGTGTTCTGATAACTATACTCAGTTGGGATGTAGGATTGCATTTGGTGATTGCAAAAGAAATGTTTTGTAAAGTGCATTGAAACGTGTTGCGAATTGGGATGTTTAAAATAAATTAAAATTAGTTGAATATTTCTTAATCCTTTAAAAATAACTGGACTAAATATGTCTGTAGAATCACATAAGCCTCGTCTGTACCACTTTGGCTCTGGATGGGTCTCTAGCCCATCACAGAGCAACACTTTAAGGCCTAAGAGTAATTTAGCAAAGTGGTTAACCCACCAGGACTGTTCTGTCTGCAAGGAGCCGACAGAACCCACACGTGCCGTGTATCGAGGTTTAGATCGTGGACGTGCTTCATTTCTTTTTTTAAGTTACACTTTCTGCGAATGTGCGGCGCTCTGGACTAAACCTGCTTGCTGAAGCTACTTCCTGGAAAACACCGGAAGTTGTTTCTATAGGAGTAACTCAAGCTGCCGGTATCGTTCTCTCTTTCGCTTCGGATCGGATCTTCCTTCTCCCTCCTGACAATGCAGCTCATGGACCTCTCCACCCAGAACCAGGCTCACATCCAGAACCAGGCTTACATCCAGCCCAGTGGGCTCGACGCGACGCAGTCAGCAGCAGCAGCAGCAGCAGCAGCAGCAGCATGCCGTCCGACGTGGAGTACAGCCCGGTGGGAGAGGGGCCGGGGATGCGGGACTTCTGGCTCTACGTCTGGCTTCGCAGAGCAGCTCTGATCGCGGCCCATGCCGCCGGTCTGGGCCTCACCCTCATCCTCTCCGTGTTGTCCAGACCCGGAACCAGTGAGTGCATTTATGGGTTTAACCGGGTCGGCTTGTAGAACTGGCGGAGAAGTCAGATAACTTTCAACTTATTAATGATCTTTGAGTCCAATATAATTTACAAACAGTAATAACCGTCTGATAAATATCTAACCAAATATATACACAGTTAGAAAATGTTTAAACCAAACATTATTATCGGGGGAAATACATTAATGGACTTAATATACATAAGTCAGTAAGTCTGTCTTTGAAAACTCCCTATAGAGCCTAATTCTACAGAAAAGTACTTTCAAACTGTAAATGCAATCTAAACTCCACAGAATTACTACAAAATCGTGTCAATATTGATGACAATAAATGTCCAGTTAAAGGACGATTAATGGATGAAACCAAAATGTGCATTTCCTGATTCTATTTCTAGAGATGAAACACTTGGAGTGTCATCTAGAGTGCTACCATCCTCTGCAGTCTTTCATTTTCTCTATTGAACTCTAATTGTATGTGACATACCTGAGATATATTAAAACATTAGGAGACCTGTATAAATGACTTTTTTATTCCCATACCTGTTTGTACAGATGTGTTAACAGAAAAGCTCTTCCGATTAGTTTGCTGCATTCACCATCACCACAAGTGTCCAGTTGTCTACAGGCCTCCAGCCGGCAGGATGCTATTGACACAAGGCATCACCTACATTTTTGTAACTGTATCTAAAATTCCAAAAGAACTCAAAATTATCAGACCGGGTGACTATTTCCAATTTGGTTGATATCTACATGCTAAATGTAGCCTCGGTTTTTTGTTGTATAGCTAACAGGAGCTGTTTGTTGTAAAGTTTCCTGCTACTGTTGCCCAACCAGTTGAGAATTCAAGTTGCTCTACATTCCGACATGGTATGTCACATACACTGGAATACCACGCACAATATCTCTCGAATATGTCGTCATTGCAGTCAGTTCTCATATATTTTATCACATAGCCACAAACAATAAATATGTTTCATTGTAATTTCAAGTGACGACTAACACAAACTTGAAATGGATAGAACACATAATTTCAAACTTAAAAAACTGAAAAGTGTGGCTGTGCAGAAGTATTCCGCCCCCCTGATTCAGTAGTGAAACCACTTACTTTTGTAATTACAGCTACAAGTCTTTTGGGGTATATCTCTGCTAGCTTTAGATTCTTTGTAAAACAGCTTAAACTCTTGCCACAGATTCTCAATTGGGTTTAGGTCTCGACATCTATTAGGCCATTCTTACATAAAAATATGTCTTAAACCATTCAATCATAGCCCTGTCTTTATCTATAGTGTTATTCTTCTGCAGCAAACAAACCTCACACTAACAGTTCTCCTGTGGACAGGTTGTCGTTCCTAAGCTGTGGATTTCTGCATTTCATTCAGAATATTTAACTAAATCAGAACTTATTTAGTAAATGTTCTTAGTTTTCACTCGTTTTGAAACCTCCATTGACCGTTAAGACATAGATCACTCACTGATGTCTCTTTGTTTTGTAGGTCTGTTTTCTTGGCATCCACTCTGCATGTCTGTTGCAGTAAGTTTCCAGTCTCTTCCTCCTTCTCCCTCACAACATACACACACACTCCTATCTCTTGTTCGAAAGCTGGTTCCAGATACTGGTAACTGATAAGTTGTGTTGTCTAAACCTTATGTTGAACAAGACCCACCCTAAAAAAGTTTTCTGCCCAGCTCAGGTTCCGAATTTGCTTATATTGTTTGTGACTCTTTATGGAGTTTGCTGTTACGTAGGACTTTGAGGCATGATTTATTCCTTTTCAATGTTTAAAATAATTTACCTGATTGGGTTTTCACTAGAAATAAAGGAGTTTTTATTTCCGTAGCTTTGGTGTCCAGTTAAACTGCTTTAAAAGCTTCATGAGCTGGATGGTTTCTTGTGACTCAGCAGTTCTTTATCACTTCTGTGCCTTCAGTCTTTGTGTCGCTGTCATCTTTCCATTGTAAATAATTGATGCTGACAGAGGGGGAGGAAAGCTTTTATCAAGCTATGCTTCAGCAATGGTTTCACCGGTTTCTCTACAATTTCGCTGCTTTTACATGACGCTTTAAGGAACTTGATGTTTTTGTTGGCGAGTTAGTTTATGAGGACAGCACGGTTAAAACTGCACATTTTCCAGAGTTGGAAGGTTCATACTTATAAAAGTTTGTCAACAGTGGATGTGTTCAATGACTTTCTGAAGATGTTTATTTTGTCTGTTTCATTTCTGTGAAACTCTAGAAACACTAAGAGTTTTATAGACTTAAAGAGAAAATAACAGGCTTACTGTGATGTATTAAGTAACTTGGGCAACGTTAAAAATGCACAAGACGTCGTCCAAATGTGTTGTTCTGCTCAAATGGAGTAACAAAAGTTAAAAAAAAGGAATACATAAATGACAACTTTTATGGATTTTACTGTGTTGCATTCTGATTTATAATATTGCATTTATTTAATTTGTTTTTAAAATGTTGGTACATTTATTGGAAACATCGACAGTGAATTGATGTGAGGACTTTTGAGTTCTAATGAGATGATTAGTTCATTAAAATCTTCATCTTATTCTTAATCATTTATCCATTGGATATCCAAAAGGAATTTTTATCTCATTTCAAAAACACACGAGTATTGATATAACAAAACATCTCAAAGGCTATTGTACATGGGGGGGTGCGGATGGTGGTGTTGGCGCAATTGCTTGACAGGGGCCCCAAAGAAAAAACTACTTTTTTGGGGTCCTCTCTCAAGAACAAAATTCTATCTTCTATCAAACATACATATTTTAGAAAACAATGCCGCCTCGCCCTGCTTCTGCATGAAATTGTTTGTTTTTCTTTTAGAGGATTTAAAAATGTGATGTTTTTTTTTAAAGTTCTGCCAGCAGAGCATCACTGGCTCTTTTATTTTAACAAGGAAATAAAGGTTTATATGGTGACTATTTGTCCATGGAAACAAAAACAAAAAAATCTAACTAGAGGTTAATGTAATCACAATAATGGGTTTCTGTTTTATGCTGTACAAAAATTGTGTTTCAAAAAAGCATAACCGTGGTTGGTTTATTATTGGTTGACAGGCAAACAATAAAGAACATGTCCCCGATGGCTCTTCTCCTGACTGACTGCTACAAGGCCATATGGTACATAGGGCCTTGTAGCAGCCATATCCACCAACCAGGTGCATACAAATTTACCCAAAATTTACATATTTAAAGCACACATGTCCCAAACAAAAAAAAAAAAAAAAGCAGCAAGTGTATTCTAAATCACAATTCTAAATCAACAAATAAGAAAAAAACCTAATAAGATCCTTTAATTAAGGTTTTGCCATTTTACCCTAGGTTGGAAAATCTTTCGTCTGCTAATGTAACCTACAGATCAGGTACAAGTGGCTCCTTTCATGTAAGACATAAAACAAGAGTAATATTTTCAATGACTATTCAATGGAAAATTTAAACTGTGTCCCTGTAGTTAATGGCTTTTCAGACTCCTCTAGCAACTTTTTTTTCCTTGTAACTAGCAAAAAATATTTTATTTTTTTAGAGATTTTGACAAAAAACAATTGAAAGATTGGTAATCAAAATTAGGTAAAGCTTTGAATAAGTCAGATTGTAAAGATTAGATTACAGATGGGCGTAGGGGTGTGGTTTACGAGATTTGTTTTTGGGATGGGGCCCGAAACTTCCTAAACAAAAACAACTGACCAGCATCACTGACATGTGTTCTTTTTTCTGCAGTACTGCCTGTGCATGACTGAGGGAATCCTCATCTTCTCTGCTGAGGGAACCATCTTTTGCTTCAAGTCTCATAAAAATAAAGTCCGTTTCCACTGGTTGTGTCAGGCTCTGGTCTTGATGGCTGCAGCCATCGGGCTCGGTTTCATACTTGCCAGCAAGAACGTGTCTGAGCTGCCCCACCTGGCTTCCTGGCACAGCCTGCTGGGCTCCTGCACCCTGGCTGCGTCGCTGCTGCAAGCTGCCTGTGGTGTCTGCGTCATCTTCCACAAGCAACTACGGCTTTCCTCCTCCCCGGCAAGGCTCAAGCTCTACCACGCCACCTGTGGCCTGGTGGTCTATCTGCTGGCCATGGTGACAGTCATGTTGGCCATGTTCTCAGACTGGTTCCAGGCCACAGTTAAGGGGGCAGCATGGTGGGTTTTTGCCATGCTGCCCCTCTTTCCTGCCCTGGTAGCGATGAATCAGATTACCAACGCCAACTTGCCTCGCAAGAAAATAAGCAGCTAGACTGCAGGCGCACATCGTTCCATGTTAGACTTTTACACAGAGGCAGAAAATCAGATGATTGACTTGTCGTTAAGACCAGCACCCTTTTAAAATTTTTGATGGAAACTGTTTCAAACTTCAGGGAGACACTGAATTGTAAACCAAATATGTCCCAGATGTTGCTGTCAAATTCCACAAAGACACACAGCCAAAATCAATGGGTGAGTGAAGTAAATCCAGCATCAAGATCCGTCTTGGATTCTGCAAGGTGAAGCTCTCTGAACGTGCTTTTACTACTCATGTCTCTTTCACTGAGGCTATGAAGAGTCTTTGGATGGGTTTTTGATATCCGTAGACTTTGAAAGATGATCCATGGAGTGGGTGTCTGTGGAACAGTGGGTGGAAGAGTTCGTCTTGAAATCAAGCAGGTTGCAGTTTCAATTCCAGCTGCTCCTTTCACAGGGGGCATGGCACTTATCACAAAGTTGCCTACCGATGTGTGTATCGGTGGGGAATGTGGCTTATGTTTAAAGCATCATTTTGATTAGAAGAGTGCTATACAAGTAAATTCTATTTACCATTACAGAATTTTTATAATCAAACTTAATATGAACTAAAGTGAATTAGAGACCATGTTTGTCCAACTTTTTTTCAGCAACATCATTCAAAAACCCAATTAGTTTTGGATTTAATGCCAGTAGCAGTGTACTCACTACAAAAACTCTAATTCAGCTGGTAGTACAGCAAAGGAAGGTTGAGAAGTCCCTTTAACCACCTGTTGTTTTTGTAAGAGGATTGTAAAATAATTTAAGACAGAAATCTTCCTGACTGGATTAATTATGATGTAAATTGAATCAAATAATCTTGTAAAGTGCCTTTCGCTTAAATTTGCTGTGAATTGGAGCTTTAAAAAACTATACCGGCGCAGGAGAACCTAATGCACATAGATTCTAGTTCTTCACAATATATCACTAATACATTGTCACTGCAATGTCAGTGAGCGCAATACTCATTTCGCGAAGGACTTTTTAGAGCACAATGATTGTTTGCTAAAATAATGCAGGAGTTCTGATGTAGTTTTTTATGCTGTTGTAAGATTTAGCCGAAAGCACAGAGTCATAGCTCAATGAACAGAAATTATACTGCAAAAATACTAAAGGTCACATAGAAGCACATTAGAGAAGAAAAAAATGTATATGTTGTACCAGATATCATCATCGCAATATTTATAAATATTATTGCAATTGCAAGATTCTTTAGTATAAAGCAGCTCTAAAAGATTACCAACTTTAAATTCACAACCAGTGTGCTGTATAGAATGGCCAATGGTTCTATCTGAAAATGTATTTCTTTAGTCCTTATAGAAAAATCTAATTTCTGTTTATAGGTGTGTTTTCTTTCGCAGTTTTGCTCAGGTTATGTTTGCATCCTTGTTTTTAATCTGTTATAAAGTGATTGGTCTGCACTGGTAGATATTTAAGAAATGGTATATATAATTTTGTGTCTGATTAGTTTGCAAAGTAATAAATATAGGGTAACAAAAACTTGAAGAACATGTAGACACCACAGGCAGAGGCAGAGTGAGCTAATCAGGGCTTTGTGTGGTTTGTGTTTTGTGATCCAATCAGGGACCAGCTTAATGTGTTTCTTTTGTAATAAAAATGATTAATCTGTCACTTTTTCAGAAGGCGGTTGACCTGTCGGTTTTCTTGCTCAAACATAAAACAAAACTTTGCAGTGGTGTAAAAACTACCTGGTTATTTTAGAATTTTACCTCCTTAAAAAGAAAAAAAATCCAAAGTTTTTTATTTCAAAACAGACAGACAAAAAAAACACACAGATAAAATAATTTGGAATAGATTGAATGAATCACTAAGGTTTACAAAAATTTAAAAGGGGATTTTGGTTCAGCCCAGTTAGAGATACGCTAAACATGTTGCTTAGCATCACAATGTTTTATTTCATGTAACATAATAATGGAAACTGGTTAGGCCGCTCCAGGACTGAAAAGCTTCTTTTTTGAGATACTTTCCCATATATTCTGGAGTTCTCTGCATTTGAACTAATGCTTAGAAGATTAAAATGGTTTTTCATGACCTCATCGCATTCCTCATACCTTCGCTAAACCTTTTAGGTGTTCTCAGACAGTCCTTTACATTGCTTGATCTTGTGGGCATCTCCCTCCATCATAGTACGTGGTATCAATGCTTTTCTTGGTTACTTTTCTCCGTGCAGAGTATTTTAGGTCAGAACTGTCCACTACTCCTTGATGTGAAATCTTGCATGGTAATTCTAGGGCCTTAATTAAGAACCTTCTGGGCAATTTTAAGTGAATCCTTCAGTTGTAAAAGGAGAAAACCTAAATTGAGAATGGATTCAAATAATGGTTTCACTCTTTGTGCAGTTCTGCTGATATCCTGATGCCTTCAATTCTGAGGTAGACAGCTATAGTGTAAAGTAAAAAACAAAAACAAAAAACGGTTTTAGTTTAAGAAAGGTGCAATTTAATATAGAATTTATTGGCTTCTTAATATTTGAGCTAGTCTCAGAATTGTGGTTTAATCATGAATGAGTTTAAACTCAGATCCACAACTGGAACTGCTAAAAACACACTTCAGGGATCCTCTGTTAAGTTTCAGGAACTGACTTTTTATCCTCGCATATGAAGGTGACAGTGCTGTTCAGCAACTCATTAATATTCATCTCTACCACTTCAGCTGATGACTGGCTCTGTCCTTCACTGCTGATGGCTATAAGCACATCCTGACCGGCTACCCGAAGTCTTTGCTCCTCTGACGTGTTTGACTCCGCCCTGTCCTCTTTGCCCCCTGGGGAAATCACCTGATGGGACAAAAAAGGCAGGGTTGGTATACTATGTATAGGTCACCCATGGCGGCAAGGTTAGGGTAGCATTTCCACTGGTCCAATATTTAAATTTGATCATCATGTCATACAGCATACATAACGTTTTTAATGGGTGAGTTACATTCCAAAAATGTTTTTTGATGACAAGGAGGGTGATTTTTTTAAAAGTTAGACTTTAATTATTACAACTAAGAAATGGTAAAAATTAGAGAGCAGCTAATTTTACCGTGTAAGTGGTAGAGGTTTGTCCCTCTGCTCCTGGCTCCAGCTGCATGTGACAGGTCATGAGGTGCTCCTGGAGCTCCAGCTGGGAGACACAGACTAGGGTGCAGAGGGGGCAGCTGGACCCAGCAGCATCCTGGACAACAGGCTCACTGCAGACATGCGCCTGAGCTTTATCACCACTTCCCAGCTCAGCCTTGCAATACAGACAGGACACAGTCGCCGACTCTGGGGCTGGACAAAGACATTACATACGTGAATACACACAGGAGTACTGTTGATTCACAAGCTTTTTTACAGCTGCAGTAGGTAACTATTAGGAAAAAATGTTTTTATACATAGATTTTTTTGTCAAAACTGTCAACATAGTGAAAGATACTTTGTAAAAATAAAAACAATCAAGGTCATTTGGCTTCTCTTAGTCCTACAGTCCTACAACAGTTTACAAAAATACACGGCTCCTGGTCAGATACACACCAGCAAAACTTCCTATAGTATATAGTTGTTATCATGTAGTTGTGCTTCCTTCTGTTCACTTACCCCTCTTACTGAGGGTAAGGTATCAAAACTCCTTACAGGCAGCCGCCCTATCCCCTGCCCTCTGGTTCTGATTCCCAACACTCTTTTGCAAGCCATAGCTCTAGCTAATGTGGCAGCAGCAGCTCCTCACATGATTAATGCATCACTATCTACTGGAACATTCCCCAGCCCCTTCAAACTAGCCCAGGTAAGTCCACTACTCAAAAAACTCTCCCTCGCCCCCACTCTAGTGTAAAAATACCCATCCGTCTCCCTCCTCCGTTTTCAAGCTTCAAGACAGGCCATTCCACATAAACGGCGCTCCTGTCAGAAACATCATCCTTGATCCTGCAATTCCTTAAAGGAACAGTTTACACCAAAGATGCACAATAAGAGTGGAAAACACTTTTTTGTTGTTATTATTATTCTTACACATTACATTAATAGGAGTTGTGATTTATCTATATAATAATAAAGAAAAAATGAGAAGCAGCACCTGTAGCTGTGAGCTGGGTCTCATCTTGGTGTGTTGTGGCCTGGTGAGCAGACAAGCTGGCAGCATCAGGAAAGAACTTGAAGCAGAGCTCGCACTGAACCAGGGTCTTGAGTTGACGGGTGTGGCTGGCAAAGACATCAGGGTGGTTGGTTCTGTTGTGGTACCACAGCCCAGACAGTTGCTGTGACAAATCAACAATTATCAGGCAGAAAAACATTAACCTATAAACATCACCCAATGAGAAATAAGTATTTCTTTAAACCTGTCTTATGGTAACCAGAAAAACTGGTGAAACCAACCAAAATCGTATGATTTTAAAACATTTCATTTGTACACTTTATTCCAGTGCATCTTAGCCTCTGTTGTTGAAAAGCAGTCTCACGAATTGTATGTTTAGGGTTGTGCATAATTTTCTTAATTTTACAACAGACATGAACAGACATGAACTCTGAATAGTGATAGGAATGAAGTTCCTTGGATCTTTGTTGTATATGTTACTAAAGTATGCTTAGAATAAATAATTAAAAACCTAAATCCTATAAAATGTTTGTTTTACAGTATATATTTATATATAAAAAAAAGCAAACCTGGTATGACTTGTTGCAGAGTTGACAGCTAAATGATTTGCTTCCAGAGTGTGTTACTTCATGTTTGTCCAGAAGGGCGGCGCTTTGGAACACCTTGCTGCATGTGGTGCACTTATGGAACTCTTTTGGGTGGAACTCCTGGATGTGTTGCTGATGCTCCTCCAAGGTGGAGAAGCTGAGGCAACACTTCTTACAGTCATGAGGTTCTGACAGGTCTATGAAGGACAACGGAAAAATGAGTCAGCACACAAAGCAGAATCAATGAACCTTGTTTTTTACATGTGTCTGAACAGATGCACCAAGAAACCAGTCAGTTACTGGAACAGGCGCAATTTTTACCCCGTCTGCCTGTCTTGACAAAGTTAGAAAAACATCTGCTCAGATTTATCCTTTCGGTTAGGAAACATCCAGATTTTTCAAGTTCAGTTTGTATACCATTTAACGCTTTCTTTGAGTGACAGAACTAAAATCAAAGTATGAGTGATTTCCCTGCTGTTGCTTCTTACTGTGGAAGGTTTGTAGATGCACAGTGAGTCCGCTGGCTTGGCTGTAGCCTTTCCCACATTCTCGACAGACATAAGGCCGGTCACCAGTGTGTGTCCGAACATGACGTGTGAGCTCAATGGACTGGGCGAACACAGCCTTACAGTACTGACACACATACATCTTTCCTGAAAGAAAAATCAAGCTTACTGTTTATTTTTACAACAAGGAAGACATATTCACCCCGGTAATTACTTCACCATGTTACTAGTAAGAAGCCACATGTCCTACCCTCAGAGTGTTTCTTCTTGGTGTGGTAAGCAAGCGCGGCTGCTACACTGAAGTTCATGTCACAGTGCTGACAGTGGTAGGGTTTCTCTCCTGTATGGAGCCTCATGTGGTTCTTTAGAGAAGAGCTGGCCCCAAACACTGCACCACATTTGTCGCAGGAGAACGGCTTTACTTCAAAGTGCTCTGTCTGTTTGTGGTACACCAAGCCTAACACATCACATGTTTAGTTAGAAGCGGATTTGCATGAACAAAGACTTGTACTCTTAAAGATAGTTAGTATTTTCCTAATAGCTGAACTAAATTCATTATTGTAGACCCAGATACCAGCATCCTGTTAATCTGATGAAACCTTCTTGAATATGTAAAAACAAATATCAGAACGTGCAAAATTATGTGAGGAGACCAAGCAGGTTGCACCGACTCATTAACTCGCAAAAGGCAGCGTAAGATTACGTCTGCATATACTGGAGGAGCATAGAGGTATTGCTATACAGTCGCTCACATATTTAGAATTTTACTGAAACCCAAGTGTTCAACTGGTAAAACTACTTCTCCGAGCATTTATTGTGCTGGAAGTCATCTTGTTGATGTTAGAGAACTGATAAAAGACTTCAATAGACAGAGAGTAATAAGGTATCTTTTGTAGAAAATGTAATGTACAATAAAAATGTGTCCAAATATGTACCAATCACAATAAAAACATGAACAAAAGCCTGTAATAACCTTAAGACCCTCGATATTCATTACTACAGAATATTTTTAAGATAAAGCTGAAAATATGCGAGTCAGGCGGTCTATAGCTGTTCCAGTTATACCAGTTCTGTCATAAGAATGTGCCAAAATTTCAGCAAAATAACGTGGAACGACACCAAATATCCTTAACTAGATCAGTTAGTTTAAAGGTAATTCTACAAAAATGCTAAAAAACAAAACTATTTAGAAAATCCACATTGTTATTCTGGCATTTAGCAAATAAAGATTATGTTGGTAATCCTATATGACCTAAAACGGAAAAAAGTTTTGTTTGATTTAATTCCATTAAAAAACACTTTATTAGTCTACCTTAATAATCTCAAAGAGAAATTTAATTATGTCACATAATGGGGGAAACGATTAAAGGTGTATATGGTAACTGTTAATATCTAGTTTCAGAAATGTCTCCATTAAATCCACCAACACATTTTCAGGTCTGGTTTCAGACTGGACTCTCACCTGATGGATGTGCAAAATTGCGTCCACAAATGTCACATGCTACTCTTTTCTTGACTCGTGCTTTGTTATGGTGGACCTCATTCCTGTGGCGCTGCAAAGCTCGCTGACTTGGCAGTTTTTTGGGGCACTGTGGACACTCCACTTCACACTCCTGGGACATAGAGCAACGCTTCATATGGGCTAGCATTCGGCACTTGAAGTTAAAGGTCTTCTTGCACCATCTGCAAGGGTAGCGCTTGGAGATGGAGGAGGCAGAGGATGGAGAGTCTGGTGCAGCATTTGCATGCGTCTCATCGTCACCCTGTTCCACATCGGTTTCCATGTCTGCCTCTTCCTCTGGCTTTGTTTCACGTGTGGAGTAATGTGGCTGTTGTTTGGAAACTACAAAACAAAGAGAAAGGTCAAATGTATCAAAGAGGTGTATAATGTCGGCTCAAGTGGGATGGCTAAAATGTATTTAATAGGCACATGTTTTACTAGTTCCATATCTCAGATACGAAAGGTTTATGAACTGCAGTCAAATTTAAGTTTGGATTGTACATTCATCTGGTCATAACTTGGTTTACTGTGATTTTTTTAAATTAAATCTTTAATTAGCTAAAAGCATTACAAAGAAATAACATCATGGTAAACATTTTACAGTACATATTGAAAAATGGGATTAACCTGGAAAGCAGATTAGCATTGTAACTTAAGGGTTTTCTAGAAATATATGTTTTAAATTATTTTTAAAAACCTTTATGTTGAGGGTAGTAAGACCAAAAAATTATTTTTTTTTTCTCTTAGTTGGATTGTAGGGATCTTCTTGATTTACCCATTTTTACATTCAAGTTAAATACACAGCTTCCATTAATGATGTAATGGGGGAGGGGGTGTCAGTAAAAAGAAAGAGCATAAAATAGATAACAGATCAAAATGCAACTCTGCACCTTTAGGCTGGAATGTATTCCCATCCAGATCCTCCAATAGAGAGAGCAGTGAGGCAGGGAAAGTCATCAAAGCTTTCTTCTGGATGCTCCAGAGCAACTGAAGGAATGACCCCTCGCTGATTCCTCCATTTCTCAATCTGACTATCAGCTTTTCCAACACCGAGCCTGGATCCCTGTCCTCAAAGCACTCGCAGACCACCTAACACCAACAGCAGGATAACACAGAAGGTTAGGGAGCATCAGATTTTTTTAAGAGCAAATTTTAGATAGATATCTACTTTGGATGCATTGTAATCGGATTATTATTCATTTATATCTTGGGGATACAGCCGCAAATACCTATAGGAATTAATAGGAATACCTATTAATCCCACAATGCATTAAATTAACCCACTTACAATTTAAAAGGAACAGAAGGAGTTACCCTAAAGTGTAAAATTATGTTAACAAAGGAAGTTGGTCTCTTATGCATACTTCCATCTGTAAGGGCAAAATTTGGGAGACATGCGTATATCCCATCCTCTTTGCATACAAAGTCACTAGAGTAGAAAGTTCCATTACAGTGAACTGACCAACCGGTTCTGATGCAGAACCTCTTGCTGTGCACCAGCTCCCTTGCGTGTGTTGCGGACACATTTTTCCTTGTCCTTACTTGTATGCTTCAGTTTATCTCAAAGTGAGACAAACTTTAATCCATTTGAGGTCAGAGTGATTTCAGATATTATCAGAACAATATAGATATCGTTGCATCGTTTTTTGGGTGATTCTAATCATTTTAACCAACTGTAATTTGAAGAAACACTTGTGTATTTTCTTTTGTTTTTTTGCTGTGTGGTGTAATGCATTTATTATGAATATCTTTACTCCTGCAGAGTTTTGATTCAGGCCAGTCTGTGCTGTGATTGAATGACATAATCACCCTCTCAGGTGGCTGAGCGTGCCCAGGAGACTTTTACTAGTTTGGTGAGAAGCTACCATGGTTCAAGCTTAACAAAGGCTGCCAGCCTTCATTAAGTGGTTAGCTATTTATATGGCTCTTGTGTAAGAGAGCACCATCTTAACACACTATTCCTCAAGTGGGTGTACAATGCCCCCTCTGGGTTGTTTTTATTGATTAACCAATTGATCAACTGTCTTGCGAGTGTTGAATTCATTTGACTTTCTTCTAGTCTTCAGAATTCAGTTGTTTCATTTTGTTGTTTGTGTTCTTTTTTGTTTATTTGGCTATTTAATTTTATTCTTGAATTTATTTTGAAATCTACAATTAATTGGTAGGTATTTTGTTTTAATAATACTTTTTCTGATTATTTTTGGGGTATTTAGGTTATTACTATTACAGTTTATTGACTAAATGTTTTTGTTGTAAGGTTTAACCCCGAAATTCTGGCCCACTACAGACCCATTTCAAACCTGACGTTCCTTTCCAAAGTCTTGGAAAAAATTGTAGCAGCCGAACTTCCCAGTCGTCTTCACACCCATGTATGAAAACTTCCAGTCCGGTTTCCGATCTGCTCACAGCACAGAGACAGGCCCGGTCCGCGTCATGAAGGATAAACTTATAACAGCCGACCAGGGCTCACCATCACTCCTATTACTAGATTCATGATCTCCTTTTGACACCGTGGACCACACAATCCTACTCCATCGCCTCCAGTCTATAGTTGGACTCTCTGGGACTACACTCAACTATTCCAACTCTCACGGTCAGGAGAAAGTTTGTGACCTTAGGGCAATCTAAATCATCACCACATACAGTTAGCCACGGTGTTCCTCAAGGCTCGAGTCCTCGGGCCGACCCTTTTCCCCATCAACATGCTCCCACTCAGTCAGATAATCCATAAACACAAGGTTTCTTTACATACTTTAGTGAGAGATTTGTGTTTGTGATATATTAGGCTAGTGCGTTCCATTTGTAACGTGAACTCATTCCTTATGTGAGAGACTGAACTTATCATTTCCTGATTCCTGATGCCCCATTTATGAATTCTAAATTTAGATTTGTTCATAATTATATAAAAAAAAAAAAACAAATAAATACAGACAAACCTTTCTATTTCCAATAGTGCATTTAGGACACCTTTTATACCAGTGTCAAACCTGGTAAAAGATAAGGAGTGTTGGTTGAAACACAAAGAAAAAGCCTGTTATCGGGCGATAAGGCTGAATTTCTGACTCTACCTGTCTGTCCTGTTCTTCAAGACTGGTCTGTGCTGCCTGGCTCAGCAGCTCTAGGACAGAAGGCATGTTGCCAAGGAGCTCTACCACCTGAGAGGAATGTTTGAGCAGCTGAGCAGCTGGTGGCTCTTGCTCTGTGGCCGATGTGCTGTTTTCTTCTGCTGCATTCCCTGAGGTTTTGGCCTTTTCAGATCCTGTAGAAAAAAGATGTCTTTTAGCTGGAGGGAGCCCTAAATTTTTACCAGCTCTAAACAATTTGCATTATCATTGTCATTGCAATATTAAAATTTCCAATGTTTTACAGTGCATCCGGAAACTATTCACAGCACATTTTCTGCATTTTGTTATGCTACACCTTTATTGCAAATTGAATGACATTAATCTCAGTTATCAAAATTCTACACACAAATACCCAATGATAAAAATCTGTGAAACAGTTATGAGAGGACAAAAAACTTATTAAAAATAGAGAAATCCCATGTTAGCAACACTTTCTACTGGATGTTTTAACCATTTTTCTTTGCAGTAAATCATCAGGGTAAACGGTAGATATGTATTCACAGTCAATTTCAGTTCCCTCCAGAGATTTTTAAGTGAATTTGGACTTTTCGATGTCTTGAAAAATGAACTATCACCCCAGTCTGAGGTCCAGAGCACTCTGGACAGATTTTTATCCAGGATGTCTCTGAACATTGCTGCTGAAAAAGATCCACATAGCATGGTGCTATGGTGCCCTTCCAAAAAACCCAGAAGAGATGCATGTTCTTCTGGAAGCTTCCACCCAGAGGAACACTGGAGCTTTGACAAGAGTGAGCATCTGGTTTTTGGTCCCCTCCCTAAGACTCTTGTTCAGCCAGCTCTATGAATACTCCTGCTGGTTTCAGACTCCTTTGGTTTGCCAAAGATGGAGGTCACTGGCCACGTCGGGAGCTTTAAAGCAGCAGAAATGTTTCTGGGTCCTTCCCCTGATCATCCAGTGTACAGACAATTCCTTTGATACAACAATTTTTGTGCTGACATGCACGTTAACTTTAGGACCTTAAATAGACAGTTATGTCTTTTTCTATCAAATCAACTTAATTTAAAGCAAAGAGAATCCATTTAAGCAGTAGGAACATCAATGGAAATTGATTAATTTAGCCAAAGGCATTAATGCTCAGATAAATGTAATCGCTTGTTTTTCTGTTGTTATTAAATAATTTTAGGTGAAATTATTAAATTAATACAATGTGACAATTTAACACTACAAAATAAAAATAATAATTTCTGGATGCACTGTAATCCCAAAAGAACAGGATCCAATATTTAATAGGATATTTTTTAAACACAATTCATGCAAAGATTTTTCACTGCATTGATGATTTCCAGATTTAAAAATGTGAAACGGAACTTAGTGGCGACCTTGCAATTATATGCAACGTCGTCACTACTTTCATGCAGCGCTAAAGTTCATAGATTAATCTGTGGAAAAAAGGAGTCATGATAACCATTATTACGATGACGTTAAGGTGTTAGTATTATTTAATATGGAACATTGTGTTGTAGAAAGGACATACCTGTTACACTGACTCACAATATCAAAGACACTTTTGAGGAAATGAACAGAAACAAACCTAAGTTGTCCAAATGCTTGTGACAGGATCTTTGACAAGTTGGTTCCTCTAGATCCTGTAGGTTGTCGTCGCAGCCTTTGTTCTCAGCTGTTCTCGTTATGTTCTCTGAAGGTGAGTGGTTTTTGTTGGGTGAGGCTTGAGGGTTATCATTCCTTGCTTTGGCGATCTCATCTTGGCTGGATGTCTGTTTAGATTGGTCCAGAATAGGGACTTTCTGACTCACCAAAGTGTTGAGGACTTTTTTAAAGCCCACAGCTACGTCGAACATCTGCAGGCTTTCTGCAGCTGCAACTATGCGGCTCGCGTTGTGCTTCCCCGCAGGCAAGCTGCCAGTATAGACCATTTCCAACAGCGAGCTGAACTCCTGGGAGGAGACTACAGACGTGTCAATGGAGATCGTGTCTGATGTATCCAAGAGGGACCTGTGGAAGAGAAAAAAAGTTTATACTGTGATTTAATCCAAACTTATTTTATTAACTGAGTAATAATCTTGACATCTGTCCAGTATTATGATAGAATTATTTTAATATTTTTTCATTAATCAACTTTAACTTGTTTTATTCAATAATAGAATACATAAAAATTAAATAAAGTATGTCAATTTAATTTTAAAATAGAAATAAATATTAAATAAAAATTGTATTGCTTAAATTGCTGTACCACAGCATTGTTTTATTGGTGCCTGCCAATAGCACCAGAGGCAGTGCATTGCCTCCATTGCAATGCAATTTGTGCACATTCAGCTAGAAACGCAATTTAACCCTCAGTTTGTAGGTATGTCTGTGTTCTGTCAAGAAGTGAAGACGGAATTTTGAAATCTATTACAATTTTACCCAATTTGCCTCTAACTGGCCCAAAGTTGATCCCAAATCACCAACTCTTCAGTGATTCAGAGTGGGTGAGTTTTGCACTATTGGCCTGATTTTCTGCATTTTATAGAACTGTGTCAAATGTCTTCCAAATTTTTCTATAGCTGACGGTTCTTTAGAAAAATCGTTCTTTAGGTTGTTTAGAATAAAAAAGGCTGGCCAGTTTTCTGAACAGTCCATCATTGAATTACATTGCTTTGAGCTTCAGATCTATGATGTGGGTACACCATTACTTCTCACTGCTCAGACTCTGAAGGATGCAGAGATTTTAATTATGGCACAGTCACAGACGAGAAACGCCACAGCTCACCCTTTTGGAAGTTTAGTGATACCTATTACGGTTTTCAGATGGGAAGGGTTTATTCGAAAGTCTTTTTTCAGTACAATATTGTGTAAGTGAGACAGGATAGTGAAGTGGCAGTTACAGTGGAAAGATAATCAATCATTAATTACCAGGTGTCTCACAGGTGTCTCAATGACCTCAGGTTACCAAGTAACTTCAGCCAGACAATGTGAATTAGGTATATTAGCAGGGCTGCCAACTCTCACGCATTGGCCGTGAGACTCACGCATTTGATCTCATTCACACGCTCTCACGCCACACATCTGATTTCCCACACTGAAATATACATATTATTTTTTGTTTTAAATGTCAAAAAAGATTCCGAATATATAGTTTATCTTTGACCACCGCGATGAAGTTAGTTTGAAGTTGGATATTGAATATATAAACCCATTAAGAGTTAGCAGTATCTCCCTCCTGTGCGGGTTGATGCAGGGGGACTGATTGATTTCTTCCTCGGAAATGCATCGTTAATTTAGGAACTGTCAATAAATTTCCAAACTCAACACTCTAAAAAAAAAAAAAACAAGAATTAATCGCTTTCTTGTAATGGCACACAATGACAAAACAATACTGTGAAATTATTCTACAGGATGACAGAGATGATGCACACTTTTTTTACAAGTTTAACCGGTTTTATATTTTTTAAATAATTTTTATGGTAAATATTAAGATATTTTTTTGAAAGCTCCCAGGTCTAGCAAACCATTTAATAAAAATATGTGGTAAATTGTTCTTCTAGCACAGGCACAGACAAGGGACACCTGTTTTTATCAAATTTTGACCCATTTTCTGTTTTTTTAAATTAATTTTTATTGTAGAAATATTGCTTTGTTCTTCAATCGCTCCTAGGTCATGAGACCCACTCACCCTAAATCTTTCTTAAATTGTTCAAATAGATAGCTAAAATAAGGCCCTCTTTTTTTTAAATCCAAGTTTAACAGAGTTTCTATCTTTTAATACGTTTTTCTGTAAAGATTGGCATTCTTAAATAATTAACTATCCTTTAACTTAGACTTATCTCCTAACGCTGCAGTTGGTAAGTTGAGGGAGAACAGAGCCGTCTTTGGTTGAAATTTTGAACCAACACCACTTATCCTCCCACTCCTGCGCTTATACCCGCCATTCAAGCCCCGCCGCTGTTTGACTTAGCAGCAGCCAGCAGCATGAATGGAGGGAAGGGACAGTTTTTAGTTTGTAGTGATTGACAGAGGTCAGACACTCCTCTGGGTCTAATTGGATTTTTTTTGACAGAATTCTTATCTCATGTATTGCTGTCTTTATATACTGTTTTAGCAAATATGACAAAAAACACTTATACAAAGTACCAACTGGAGCTTTAAACAAGAAAAAGACAAAAACTATGACATTTAAGAGCTTATTTCCACTCTGTTCTTGACTGATTCCTCACAGGTTACGGGAGTAAAACTGTTCCAGACACTTGCAACAATTGCAAAGTTGGTCCTAGAGCTTCCCCACTCCAGTGCAGAGGCAGAGTATTGTTAAATTCCCTGTATCACCTTGGTGCCACTTCCTTGGTGCAGTTGAGTTGTTTCCTGTTTTTTAGCCCATTTTGGCTTATAAATACTAGATGGCGTACAGTAGAGTAAGTGAACATGCTAATGCCAACATACATGCTAACGTTAGCTTTATGGCCTAAATTTGTATTTAAGCTAGCTTTAGCTTAACTAAAATTAGGACCCCCACAGACAAGCACAACTGGCAGGCACTTTCTAAATTTCTTCAGTAATTTTTTTTAAACATTGAAAATACTACTACAAAACAAACTATTATAGTATTAACAAGAGATCTAACTTTAACATGTGGTCTGTTCTGCTTTATTTAACATCAATAAAATGTGGGGGTAATTTGTTGACTATGCAAATAATTGATTCGTAACTGGATAGTAAAAGGTACTTAATAGGTTTTCCTTACAGAATTTGAACCTGGTGAGTCTAGAACTAGAAGACATTTACAGAAAAATTTGTTTTTTTTATACCTTTTTATATATTGTATAATAAAATATTATACTTGTATATACTTATGATTGTTATAATTGAATAATTTTTTTAGAAAACAATTTTTTTATTTTATTTAAAATACATTTTGATTTACCTTTGAGATAAATAAAAGTTTTTATTTGATTCGACTTTTCCCCTCTACCTGAATAGTGTGCTGGAGGCTGCAAGTACAACTTTGTGAGCGCTGTGATGACCGTCTCCTACAAGGATCGTGCAGTCACAGAACACACCCTCCTTTCTCAGGATCCATAGCTGTTGCATCAGCTGTCTGCTTAAGTCAACCAGCTCCATCATCATGAGGTCTGATCTGCAAAGAGAAAAATTGGATTCAACCGATGACCGTTAATGGATAGGGTTACGCTTTGTTCAGTTCAGTTTAATCCAATGCACTCTGTTTATAAAGGACCAATTTGCAACAATCTAAACTCAAACTTTTTGATTTTGGTGTGGGCATGTGACAATAAAATGAATTTATGTGCATAGTTTTACTTGTTTTGGATGAGATGAATTATTGTAGACACAGGGTGTCTCTGGCAGCTGGGTTCATAAGACATGAGTCAGATCTGAAATCTGCTTCCTGTTGTACTTTTACAACCACAAGTAAACCTTTAGTCTGGCATTTACTTATCTATTAGAAACATATGGAACAATCAGATCCTAAATATAAAATACAGCTCGATCAATCAGAGTGTTAAGTCTATATAGCATTTAACATGTCAGAAACAAAGTTGGATAAATTCTACTATAAAAATATGTTTTTCTTTAGAACATTATTTCACAAAATGCTAACCGTATAACATGTGAACATGGGTGGAAGCCAACTCAGCAAAACCTCCTGGTCGCTTTACAAAGCCAATGGGAAACTTCTAGATCATGCCTAATGAGCCGTCTCTCTATTATTACTCTGTAGCTTGAATAGCTAGCTTTAGCTAAAAATGCTATTATAATATGAATAAAGGAGCCTTTCAAAAGTAAGATTCGAAAGGGACAAATAACTGGAAAGATAAGTAAACACAGATCGGCCATGCTTCTGCTGCCAGTCTTTACCTTTCATTCAAAGTTCCAACTCTTTATTTAAACTTCGTTGGTAGACAATGCGAGTGTGCACAATAAAGCTTAGCCGTTTTGAAAAGAACCATTCCAAGTGTTTCCGGTGTTGGGGAACGCTTAATACGTCACGAATAAGAACTACTGTCTGCTCGTTTTCCTACAGCGACACTCCGTGGTAGGACTTTGGATGTTCAGTTTATTTCTCTATGGTCAAAAACGCCAGACAATAAATCCTGAGAAAATAAACCATTATAAAGACTTAATACCGTGGTGAAAAAAAATACATGAGTCTTGAAAGTAAAGAAACCCCAAACAAAAAAACTATTGTTAACGGCTGTTTTTGCTTTATGTTCAGGCATGTCGAAAAAGGTATATTGCATAAAAATGCGGCATTTCCTGACTTTTTGTTTTGGTCTTCATGATGCAGTTTGATCTGCAATGTTCTTAAAAACGGAGGTAATTTAATACGCGATTTACAGCAGGATTAAATACACATTTAGACTGTTAGGGTGCAACTGAGTGCACCGGACATGGATTTAAGGGTGAAGGAGACCAATTTAAGACTCACTTTGTTTGTGCTTGTTTGATTGTTCACCTACATTTCAATGCAATTCAGAAACAGACACTCTCACAAGCACACTGATTCATAATTTAAGATATATACTTCTGCATGTTTGCCAGGGGCCAGAACAGGCGACATACAATCATGCCTCAAACTGCTGGCTAAGGATAATCGTAAATACAGTAAGATTGTTATTCGAGCTGGGGGTAATGACACCCGGTTAGGCCAAACGGAGGTCACTGAAATTAGTGTTGCTACTGTGTGTGTTTGCAAAAACAATGTCAGACTCTAGTTTCCTCTGGTCCCCTGCCTGATCAGACCACTGACGACATGTTTAGTCGCATGTTTTCATTCAACCGTTGGTTATCTAGGTGGTGTCCAGAAAACGTTGTGGGTTACATTGATAATTGGAAAACCTTTTGGGGAAAACCTGGTCTGATCCGGAGAGACGGCATCCATCCCACTTTGGACGGAGCAGCTGTTCTTTCTAGAAATATGGCCGAATTTATTAACTCACCAAATTACTGACAAACCAGGGTCCAGACTAGGAAGCAGAGTTGTAGTTTAGAACTCCTCTCTGCAGCTTCTCTACAGTTAACTACCCAACATCCCATTGAGACGGTGTCTTGCCCACGGCCAAAACCAAATAGATTAAAGATCAATCTAAAAAGAGCTAATCTAATCTTCCTTTTTTATATAAAATCCTTGAAAAAATTGTTGCTAATCAACTGAGAGAGCATTTCAGGAATAATAACCTATTTGAAAAATTTCAGTCAGGTTTCAGAGCTCATCATAGCACTGAGACAGCTCTCCTTAAAGTTACTAATGATATTCTCATGGCCTCAGACAATGGACTCGTGTCTATTCTAGTTCTGTTAGATCTCAGTGCTGCTTTTGACACAATCAATCACAATTTCCTCATAGAAAGGCTCAAACACACTGTGGGGATCAAGGGAACAGCACTAGGCTGGTTTAAATCGTATTTGTCTGATAGATCCCAGTTTTTTTAATCTAAATGACAAATCTTATCCACATTGTAAGGTTACTTGTGGAGTACCACAGGGTTCTGTACTTGGCCCAATTCTATTTACTATATACATGCTCCTTATTGGTAAAATCATCAGACAGCATGGTGTTAATTTCCACTGTTATGCTGATGATACACAACTGTATTTATGTATAAATCCTGATGAATCCAGTCAGTTTGGAAGATTACAGGCATGTATAGATAACATAAAAATGTGGATGACTTTAAACTTTCTGCTCTTGAACTCTGAAAAGACAGAAGTTGTTATCTTTGGACCAGAACCTCTAAAAAAGAAATAGCTCAGTCAGCCACTTGACATGGATAGCATCAAGTTGGCGTCTAGTGACAATGTAAAGAACGTTGGGGTTACTTTTGATCAGGAAATGTCTTTCAAGTCCCATACAAAACAGGTCTGTAAGATTTCCTTCTTTCATTTTAGGAATATAGCAAAAATTAAAAATATTCTCTCTAGGACAGATGCTAAAAACTAGTCCATGCATTTGTTACTTCAAGGCTGGACTATTGTAACTCTTTATTAGCAGAAAGATCACAAAATGCAATTAAAACTCTACAGTTGGTCCAAAACGCTGCAGCAAGAGTTCTAATGAAACTTAGAAAGAGAGATCATATTTCCCCAATTTTAGCTTCCCTTCATTGGCTCCCTGTCAAAGTTAGAATAGATTTTAAGATTCTTCTTTTGACATATAAAGCCCTCACTAATAAAGCTCCATTGTTTATCAGAGATCTGATTACTCCTTATGTCCCTAACAGAGCACTTCGCTCTCAGACAGCAGGTTTACTGGTGGTTCCTAGAATCTCTAAAAGCACAATGGGAGGCAGATCTTTCAGTTATCAGGCTCCTCTCCTGTGGAACCAGCTTCCAGCTTTAGTCCGTGAGGCAGACACCCTGTCTAGTTTCAAATCTAGGCTTAAAACTTTCCTGTTTGGTAAAGTTTATAGTTAGGAAGAGGTTGAGAAGACAGTTTAGTCCGGTTGGGGAGGAACTCAGTCTTGACAGACGGTTCTCCTTTGCTCTACCTTCTTCATGTCTCACTCTATAGGGTTAAGTTATTTAAGTTTTTATAGTTATGCTGCTATAGGCTTCGACTGCTGGAGGACAATCTGACCACTTCTCTCTCTGCTACTTTCTTCCTTTGTCAAATCTGCTTAGTTACGGTTATTTCAACCTTGTTAACCTTTTGTTTTCTCAGTGTTCTTCTCTCCATAGTAACCACACCTGGGCTGGCGTTCTGTTAGCTGAGACAGCTTCTTGGATGAGAACATGGGCTGAGATGCTTCCAGTGACGTTCTACAACTGCTGCTGTAAACTCTATTATTTCAGTATCCTGTGCTTCTAATTTAGTTTTCTGTCTCTTCAAACTCCCAGTCGGTCGTGGCAGATGGCTGCTTGTACTGAGCCAGGTTCTGCTGTAGGTTTCTTCCTGTTAAAGGAGAGTTTTTCCTCTTCACTGTCGCTTGATTGATGTAAAGTCAACAACAACACAAGTGTTTGTTTTAGTCTGCTGATTCCAGATGAGTGAATGCTGCAAGTCAATGACTCGATGCAATCTGCTGGGGTTCCTTAGATTGGAAACTTTTTCAAACTGATTTGTTTATGATGTATCTTTGATTTTCTTATAAAGTGCCTTGAGACGACATGTAAATTGGCGCTATATAAATAAACTGATTCTTGACAACGACTTTTTACACAGATCACACATCTGAGAATATAGGCCCCTCTGATGGTCTTGCTTCGGCTCTACTTTGAAGTACTGGTGGTGTGCCTAAAAGGCTCTGGCTGTTTTGATCCCTTTACAGTAATTGCATTCCTGGTTGATGACCCACGATTCTTGCAGATGTGTCAGGCTGACTGCGAGCATCAGGGACAAGTTGATGGTCCCTTCTTCGTCTGTCTTGTCAAGTAGGACTCCAGATTTCATGACCCCCACCCCCCCAAAAAAGACAATCTTGTTTTGGTGCTTGGGATTATGCTGGGTTCCAAAATAAACACCAGGACCGTGTTTATCTTCTCATCTGTTTATACATGACAAATGTTTTAACTAATAAAGTTATTAAACACATCCACGGAGTTGAAACAAAACAGTTAAATTGTGAGAAATCAGGAACTAACAGGCTGCCTTGAAAATAGCTTTATTATCCATACGAAAGAGCAGTGAAAAGAACTGGACATGTAACTACTGGCCTTTCAGTTCTAGCTTTCGTTTCACGCTTTTACTTTTGAAACGTAAAAAGAAAAATCTGGTTTTACTTATATATTGCTTTTTCTTTCACGTTTCTGACAGATAATATGTATGGTACTGATTTAATGTTGGGCTAATATATGTTCTAATGTTTAAGACCAGTAATATTTACTTGTGCTTTTTTGACAATTCTGTAAATTGAACAGCCAGTACATAAGCCTCCACATAATGAAAAGACGAAACATCGTCTTTACATATTTTTAAACTATTATCATAATTAAAAAACAAAACAAAAACACTTTCCTGACAATCAAAATTAACTTAAACCACAATTTGGGTAACAACAGGCCATTTCCCTTTTTTGAACCAGTTCAGATTGGTCCACCCTGAACTACGAGCTCACACTTTAAAAGAACAAAATTTGAACTTTAATATTTATCAAAGGACCAGCTATCTGTATGCAACTGAAATCAAATTCTTTACAACAAAGTCACAGTTTTTATTAAAGAAAACCTAGCCAAAAGTTAAAAAATTAAAGCACTTATTTATATATTGACACTTCACATATTCAAGCATTTCTTTTCCAATCTCCATGGAATTTAGTTACGGCAACAGCAGAGCTTTCCTCAGTGCCCAAGAAGGCCTGTACCTAAAGAGGGATACAGCTGAGAATGAATAAATATATCTGAATGTTTAGTCAGACAATCTGGTAATCTCAATCATTTAAACATCAAATGCAACAAAAAAAAACAAGCATACCTTTAAATCCCTCTTCAGGCATCCTCACTGTAAACAAATGAGAAAATGTGAAAAAAATATACATGTTTGTACACAGTAATCATTTTAGCAGCAACTAAATCTTGCAAATGTTGCATCCTCAGTTTTGTGTTGATTTTCTTTGTTAGATATAAATGGGCCACAATCATTATGGATTTGGCCTACACAGTAATACCAAGACCCCCAGCTTTAAAAAGTCCTGCAGAAGATTGGTCAACACAGTAAATATGGAATCCTTTCATACACTTTATATATTTGTTAACATTTTGTATTTTTTTGGTAAACTATAGAAAAACAAACTAATCCCCTTTAAGATACAAAGAAACATTCCTCTCTCAAGCTCTATCCTATACAGTAAGCTACTTACCCTGATAGGCATCATCCATGGCAGCATAATCTGTTACTGGCTCATCAGCCTGAAAATTAGAATTGTCATAAATAAAGATTTGATAGTTGCTGGTATTATAAAGTTGCTGATGTCCCCATTCATTAAGTCATAAAACAAATCAAACCTTTAAAAAGATGATGCATTCTGGGATAACACCCAGGCTTCCTAATGTAGCGGAGTCATCTGTGAGACTTTTTCCGTCAATAGAGAGGTTTTGATCAAATGGAGCCACAGAAAAGGCGTGCATTATCTACAGTCACAAACACAAGAGTTAAAAACCGATACAAAAAACAAGACAAACAAACCGCACTATATTGTGTAATAAGGGGGCCGTACTTGGATCTTGAGCTCCTTTAGTGTCTGATTTGCTGAAACAATGAGGGCCTTTTCTCCTCTCAGCTTCCTGTGACGGGTACTTCTTCTGATCCCCCCTGGTATGATCATGCTGACATAAGGACTGCTCACTGAAGCTGCACTGCTGTCATTCAACTTAATTCGCTTTGCAGCATCTTGTGCCTTCAGAAAAGAAGAGGATTTGAAGATATTACAGAATAATTCAGTATTTTTGGTTACACCCTAAAAATTATGATAAGTCAGAGAATTATCAGCCTGTCACAAAAAGATGTTTGGTAAACTGATCTAATTACCTTGAAGAGTGATTCATGGATCTGTTAATGTGATAGCTCCTCTGTTTTTGTCTGTTTAGTATATACAACAACTCCTAATGGTCAAGTTGATATAAACAATAAAATATATTACGCCAGTTTAACTACCTGACTGAAGTCTGGGTCTTTCTCTCCATCAACCCTTGGAGGCTCTTCTTTCTCTTCTTCTGTTTCAGAGCTGCAAGCATTCATCTCTGGGACACCATCCTTTGCTGTCTACATACAATCAATAAAGAGTCAAATAGCTATACACTTTACTTCTTACAGAAAATATTTGGCTCTTATTAAAGAAAATACAGTAGTTGATGTTTATTATGTTATTTTGTGTGTGTTTCATACTATTTTGTCTTCAATAACTTTGCGGATGTAGACAGTAGCCTGGGTATACTCTCTCAGGTCCCTCTGCTGCTGGAATAGGAAACTTTCTCTGCACTCCCAGCACATATCTAAATCGAGAAACATTTGAAATGAACATATAAACTGATGTGAAAGTAGTTTAACCTTCTGATTTATTTATTTTTTGCATCAAAGAAATGTAGATATCAACCAATGACACATAAAAGAAAATGCCGTTTTCAAATCTGGAAAAGAGGCAAACATTTTTCCACACCACTGTAAGAAAGAGCCACCAGACTCAAACTGACATCTGAACTTAAAAGGTTTGATCTTCTTTAAAATAACATTTTCCGCTTAAACAACTGCGAAAAACTCCCCTAAAAAACATGTTAACAGAGTTTGGAACAGTTTAAGTAAAATATGCAGTTTAAAAGTCTCACTATGACATGAAACATGAAAATACTTGATAAAGCGTCTGTCGAAGTAAAGGTTTTAAATAATATTTATAACCCAAGTGTAATGTCTGTCTTAACCAAGACAGCTTCTTTTTAGAATTATTTCACATACCATCTGAAATGTAAGTTAAAAGTGTTTTAAATGCATTAATTGTGCATTTGACTAGAGGTATAGGGCAAAACACACCTGATCTAATCCAACGGAAATTCCTGTAGTTGTTTAACTTAAAAAACACATTGAAGTGGGATCTAGTCGGATACAATAACAATAACTTTAAATTGCAACGCAAGAAAGTTGGGCTTGTTTAGTCAGCTATGCCTTTATTTTAACAGTAGAGTTAAAGTTTAAGGCACTTAAATATAAATCAATAAATTCTCATAATATTTCAATCATACCCTTGAGCACAAAGGAAATTAAATTTGTCTTAGAATTTTAGATCTTACCAGGCTGTGTGGTGTACTGTGTCATGGAGTTTTCTGATGTTGACTCTCTCACACAATGGATTGCTATTGGCTTTTCAACCATGAAAAGTCTGCTAATCACCTCCCATTCGCTAGGCCACAGCAGAGCTATACTGTGCAAAACAAACAGACATAAAATGAGACAACTGCAATGTGCAGTAAACTTTCGCTAACATATATGTTTTACATTAGAAGAAACCAAAAAACATACAGTAGAAGCCTTTCAGTTCTTATTCAGAAATAACTCAGAGTAAGACAAGGCTTTTTAACCAGTAGAGGTGCTCATTAGTCTCAGGCCTTGAACATTTTCCAGCCAAACCCAGCTACCCCAAGAAAAGGAAAAGGATTTGTCCTTGAAATTAATTATTAGATAAATGAACGCCTTTATTGTTATTTCATCACAACCCATCAAACAAAACAAACGCATATGGGAGGGTGCAAGTGCCTGAGGCTGGAGCTATTGGAAAGCGCTGCCCTAGCATTAGGCCAGAAAGAAAACTTGCAAACATAAGGGGTAGATGAGAAATTATATAATAAAAAATTGCTCTCACTGTGTCCCTGAAGGACACAATGTGAAGTTGCAAAAAAACAATAACAAAAAAAACAAACAAAAACAATGAATAGAGCAAACGGAAATGGGGAGAGGGAGGGGAAGAGAGGGCAAGGGATAGGGGCAGAGGAGGGGTAGGGAACTGAAAAAGCAGCAAGGAGGGAAACGGAAGGTGGAAGCCATCAAAGGAGTGAATTGAGGGAGGTATTTATCTAAAGCCGTGTACTTATTGTTTGTGCAAGTATATGCGTATGTGAAATAATCAATTAAAACCAGTCTTGAACATGACGGCGTCATAAGCATTCCGTACTGATGCTGCTGGATCACTGTAACGTTTTTGCTCCAACCATTATTAAGGTAAACAGATTTTAGTTTTGTGAGAAAACTGTCTATGTCTACTCTGTCGAGCTGGAATTCTGTCAACTGCAGTATTAATTCTGGTATTAATCCACAGAGCCACATCTCTGTGAAGCACAAAACCGCAGACAAATGAAGGTCCCTGTCAATGAAATGTCAATAAACCATATGAAGTAGTAGCCCTGATGTTCAAGAGCTCTTCTCTAGGGAAAGAGGTCCACGTACCATCACAGAAAACAGATTTTAAGCAAAAAAAACAAAAACAAAACAATGCGCACCAACACAGAGAGAAAACCATTCGTAGCACCATCTTGGTTGTACTGATATACTGATCTGGCAACACCTCTCTATAACTGAAAAAAGATGTTGGAAAATATTTGGAAAAAAATGATTTTAACAAAAGATTAGCCTGGAATCCCACACAGGATGTACATTTAATTATAAGGCTCCTCTCCTGAGGAACCAGCTTCAAGTTTTAGTCCGTGAGGCAGACATCCTGTCTAGTTTCAAATAAAGGCCTAAAACCTTCCAGTTTGAAGCCTAGTTAGCAAGACGTAATGTAGACAGCCTAATACGGTTGGGGGAAGAACTCTGTCTTGACAGAGAGTTCTCCTTTGCTCTACCTTCTTCATATCTCAATCAATCAAAAATACCTCATTTATTTATTTACTCACACTACAAGGTTAGGTTATTGAGCTGTTTCTCTAGTTATGCTGCTTCAGGAGTAGACTGCTGGAGGACAATCTGACCACTTCCCACTCTGCTTTCTTCTTTTGTCCAATCAGGTTTAATCTCAACCCTTTAACCTTTTGTTTTTTTCTTAGTGTTCTTTTTTCCATTGTAGCTACACCTGGTCTGGCTTTCTGTTAGCTGAGACAGCTTCCCGGAGGAGGACATCGGCTGAGATGCTACCAGTGATGTTCTACAACTGCTGCTATAAACTCTCTTTTTTTCAGTTACCTCAGCTTTCATTTGAGTCTTCTGTCTCTTCATACCCCCAGGCTGTCATGGCAGACAGCTGCTTGTACTGAGCCAGGTTTTCCTCTCCACTGTTGCTACATGCATGCTCAAGCTGTTGTTTTGGTGTGCTGATTCCGGAAGTGTGAATGCTGTAAGTCATTGACTTGATGCAATCTGCTGGGTTTCCTGAGATTAGAAACGTTTTTTTATTGTTTAAACTGATTTATTATGATGTATCTATGATTTGAATTGATTTTCTTGTAAAGTGCCTTTAGACAACATCTATTGTAAATTGGAACTGTAGAAATACACTTATTCTTTACTTCACATTACGTCTGATGACCCCAAAGTTTGTGCCCTGTGATGGACCGGCATCTACATTCTCCTCATCCTGTGTCTCTCTCAGAGTAGCAGTGTATGCAGACTGTCCTGTTGGGATTCTGTCCTTCTACAAGAGTCTCCTCATGATCCCTGATCTATTGGCTCACTATGATAGACAAACCTGACGACATAAAACATTTAGATTTTTGGACATTCATATCTAAATTTTTAAGGTTGTACAAAGCAAGCACCACAGTGAGACCATAGTTCATGTGGCTCCTTCTCAGAAAAATTAAGCCAAGTTTGATCAGGGACTTCTCATTAGAGGTGAGCAGTCGTCTGCTGAATTAGCAGAGATCAAGTCCTTGTCTCGGACACACCAATTGGATGGTGCAGTGATACCGGCTGGCTTCTCGTTTCCACCCATCACCCATGCCTGGCTTTATGACGGGGGAGAATGTTTTATCAGTGGCTGCCTCATCCTCTCACTTTAGGGATCAGGAGAAGACAAAGCTTTAGATCGCATCTCTGATGCTGGCTCTCACACTCTGTCTCAGAGTGCTGTAAGTGAGTTGATAGCTCTATGTGGGATGTTATGCTCATGGCCTTAAGACAGCTGCAGCTTGATACCCCGGCCATGGCGGGCTAAGAGGGTATACTGATGGTTCAATCTGCTGTTGCCTAACTCATCGTGTTACACCAGATTAAGCTTTGCTTCATGATGTTCGGTGCCCCCGAACCCAATGTCGTGTTACAGATGATCTTCTCTGTAAAGCTTAAAACACAGGAACACGTGCTGGCCACCTTGGCAATTCCTTGGCGAACCTCATTTTTGCTCTCTCCTACAGAGATTTTTTGGTTATGGTGCCCTGGAAGTGCTGGAACTAACCAATCAGGGACACTAAACTAGGCAGTAGGTTTGACCTTAGCAGTATTCCAGGCGCCTGGCTTCTAGTCGCAGTTCTTGGCCACCACTTCCAGTTTTTTATTGGACTGGGACATGGTGCATGGCAGGGATTCAGTAGGGATTGTCATAAGTCAGTCAGCCATCAGACCAGGCAGTAGCAGGCCTCAAACTCTGGCCACCACCTCCCAAGGCGCCTAGGTGCTGTGGTGAATGAAAGTGATGTCCACATGCTGGCTGTTGGATGTTTTTCCCCCCCCATCAGCGGCACAGTTACTGTGCTCAAGCTATGGACACATGGGTGGCTGCCACTTTAACAAATGGTTACTGGCTACAGTTCTGACGGCGGCCTGACATTTCACACCACAATATACTCAGAATGGTTAGTCGATTCAGGCTGGGCAGCTGACTTCCTCAAGTCGCCTTCCTCCAACTGCTAGGCAAACTAATGTTGGTCACTCTGGTTGAGTCGTTGGGGCTTCTGTTGCTGTGCACTTTGTAGAGGTTGCTTAACACTTTTCACATGGATGCCAGGCTGCACAGGCATCGCAAACCGGTGGTAAGACTGTCATGTATTTGGTCCCTGAGTTGGTAGAGAGACAGGACTTTTCTCTTTGAAGGCGTACCCAATGGGAAGGTAGTGTGGTCCCAACTTTGTGGGATGGGGTTGTTCAGGGACGCTGATGTCACAAGGATCATCCCACACATAAAGGTGCTGGAGTTGTGTGCTTTACATTTGGCTCTCACACACTTTCTGCCCCATCTATTAGGAAAACATGTTCTAATCAGTTCAGACAACACTTCTGTTGTCTACCGTATCATGCATCAAGGTGGCACCAGGTCAGCACAGCTTCTAATGTTGTCCAGAGGGGTATTGTAAGGGGCATCTCCTTGCCCGGCCACCCTGCGAGCAGTGCATTTTCCAGGACAGCACAATCATGTTGCAGACTTCTTCTCTCGCCACAGGCCAGCTCTAGAAGAGTTGTCACTTCAATGTGAGGTAGTGAGCGTGATCTGGGAGTGCTTTTGCCAGCCAGAGATACATCTGTTCATCACACAGAGGTGTGTTTCTGTTTGTGTCTTCGGTTTTACCAGACACCAAGTCAGTGGGGGGAGGATGGATGTTCATACTGAGGCAGATTTTGCTGCAGATGTATTCCTGTTAAAGGGGAGTTTTCTATACTGTTGATGTATGCATGCTCAGTATGAGGAATTGCTGTAAAGTCAACGACACAACAACAGCTATGGATTTGGTGTGCTGATCCAGGATGTGAATGCTGTAAGTCACTGACACAAAGCAATCTACTTGGTTTCCTTAGGTCGAAGAAAATCTAAACTTGACAAGTATGAATGTAAGTATGATTGTAGTTAAAGGATTTTCTTGTAAAGTGCCTTGAGATCATATAAACTGGGTCCATATAAATAAACTGAATCAAGAATAATAATAATAATAATTGATTACCAAGTTTGTGGGCTCGACTCCAAGGACAAAGGAGTAATCAGTCTGTAAGACGTGACAAGTAAGCAATCAGAAAGTAGGGTGAAAGAAACATGGGGGATAGTCCTAAGATGAAAAAGCAGTCATGGCGCACCAGAAAGTTCGTTGGAGATGAAGGAGCAACCCGTCAAGAATGTGTTTGACCAATACTATTGTTTTCGCTGTTACTGCTTCTTTTTTGTCAGCCATGTTTATTAACTCTGAACTCATTTTAGAAATGTTTTGCTAGATTTTTAGTGAGTTATCTTCATGTTCTTGAGTGAAATGTTGTTGAAAAAATCTGCTGATAACTTTCAAATTTTGAAATATGACAGATTTTAGGATGTCCTATAGAAAAAAAATTAATAACAAAAGTTTGGTACTATAAAGATTATCCGATATTACTTAACATACATGTAACATTTTAATTAACAGAACTCACTGTTGGGCGTCTCCATTGATCAAGGACTCATAGGAGAACATGAAGCCACCGTGAGGACAGAGAAGCAGCGAGTTGCCCACATTAGACACTGGAGAGGATTTGGTGGGTCTCCTAAAATTAAAGATATGTTGATAAAAACGTTTAAGTTGCAGTTGCTGACATCAGTAAGTAAAAGGAATAATACCATAACTAGGTGAACAGCTACCTCAAATATCCTAACACTCAGTTTTTTGTGAACAGCTTGCATTCGTACATATTGTTAACAAACAGCTCATATTCCTACCAATATTGAGCAATTAGGACCTAAATACTCTTTAGGGTAATACAAAAAAGAAATTTCACATTTGATGCTGAAAAAAACATACCTGATAAATTTTCTCCACTCTTCCACAAAAAACAGAGGGACAATGTAAAGTCTATCCGTGCCCTGGAGGAACCGACCATGGAGGATTAGCCACATGAACTAAAAAATTAAAAGCCGACAGAACTGAAAGTAGAGTTTTTCTTTGTGTTTACCTGGGGCCACTTGGTAAGTGTCGGCCGGTTCTTCTCATTGAACAAGTTCAGCAACTGGTTTTTCTGTTCAAGAGCCATCATCTTGCTGACTGCCTCATTGTCCTTTTCCTCTTGCTCTACAGTCTGAATACACAGGAGCAAAAATAAGTTTTACAGTACATGAAACTAGCACTTACACTATTTATGTATCTGCAAAATTATTATATGAATGGACATAAATAATAAAAAAATTGTATTTGTAGAGCAGTAGGGTTTAGATAATACGTTTACATTAAAGACAATAAAGACAAAAAATTGAGTACTTGGATTAAACAGGTTTCTTAACCGTGATTCAAAGTTGCAGTTCCTATATATGGTAGTGTTACTAAGTAACACTACCATATATAGGCGGGGTTTTAACTTTATTAACAAGATGTAGTACATGTGTATTTTTGCCAGCTAATTTGACTAAGATGGTAATAAAAACACAGCTCTACTACATTGAGACAATATAGGCAAATGTAAAAAGAAATAATTTAGATAAACATTAGTTGAAGAAGAATAAAGCTGCCTGTTTAGTATTTAACTGTCCTTAAAGGACCAGCATAAACACCATGCATTTAAATGTGAGCAGGCAAAAGTCTACGATAGGTCATTAGCTCCACCCGCAAATATTCTCTGGACAAAAGTATGGAACGCCGTTAATACTTATGCAAAACAGAACAGAAGTCAGTTTAAAGATTAACTGAAGCTTCAAGAGCAACTTTGTTGTACATTGTTAACATCTTGTATGAGTGCAATCAATTATTTTGTCGATATGTATGCTAAACTTGTCATCTGTCATGTAATTTCATTACTTGTAAAGTATGATTGGTATAATTTATCATCACTATAAAGTTTTTACAGTGTAGTTTCCAGAGTGCAGTTTTCTTTCCAAAAACTTCGCAGATTTCCTATTTTGACCTGCAGCCAAAATTTATAAAAATAGACCTAAATAATTTAAAGCTGAATCTACAAGACACTTGCATGTTTGGATTATTTTTTTTAGCTTTGTAAGACTTTGTGGGGTTTGGTAGATTAGTTAGTAGCACTACCTATCCAACTGAGATTTAGTGATGGTGTAAAGGTGTGCAAAACATTCCAATATATGAAAACTTTGAAAGTTGTTTGTAGATAGCTGATTTTTCTTTACATCTATTAGCTAAATCTAAAAATAAATCACATGAAATACGTTTTTAATAAATGGAGTTCGATATGGGAAATGGGAAAAGACAGTAAACATGGTTCAACTTTAAATTATATGCTTCTGACTTATTTACAGATTTTAAGAGTACACTTCCAATATTTAGTGTTTTGCTTCATCTTTGTTTGATAGAAAATAAAACAATAGAAATGTTTGAGCAGCTACATAAATTGAAAACCTTGTAAAAGAGACACAATGTACACCCATCCTACAGATTTAATTCAGCGTCTACTTGGTTTCCTCTATGACTGTTGACATTTAGTCCAGAAAACCCCTATTCACAAAAGCCTTATTAGCACCTAAAAAATATTTTGCGAAAAATAACAAAATGCAGTGCAGTACACCTTCAAAACTCTTGCAATAAAAGAGTATACTGAAAATTCAAAGATAAATTATATAAAAGACATAAACAATGCAACAGGTGGATTAATGTGGGGAAAAATATACTGTGAAGAGATTCCCCACCAGGCACTGCCGACAAGACTCTTGAATATGGGTGAATGCTGGGGCTTTAGGGAAGTATTCCCTCAGCTTTGTCCAAACTTCAGTAGATACCAGCTTTCGTTCTGTCTCAAGAATACTCATTGCTCCTACAGCAGAAACAAAAACAGCATATAAAATATACAACTGAAATCATAGTCTGAAATGATTTTAAAAACCAGAACAAACTAAAAGCAGTGTTATTTAAAAGTTTAATGCAAACACTATTTTTGATGCAGGTGTTGGGAAATACCATGACTGCAAATAATGTCGTCATTGAAAGTCTTTGCTTCATCTTCAGCATCCCCTGACGACTCCGAGCCAAACTCTATGGATTAAAAATGTAACAAATTGAAACATTAGGCTGGATTCACAGTATTTTTTTTATATCGGGGTTTACATATTTGAAAGCTGTTCGACGGTTGTTTTTCAAGCAGTTTTTATTCTAGCAGCACAGCCATGTCACATCACAATGCTCCATAGTATGTTAGCGTTAGCGAACAACCCTGTGGTTCTTGCATTATCTTAATGGAATTCTTTGAAACTTGATTTAATGACAGTAAACTGTGATTGAAATCGAAACTGCAATCTGTTGGAAAAAAAAATTTGCAATTTCAATTTTTTCTTAAAATCGATCAGCCCTACTACTGTGTCCAGTTTGATGGTTCCTCTCTTTAAGTCAATGAGGCCAATATGCTGGTTGGGCAATTTCAAACATCATTTTTAAAGGAGACAACAAATAAACAACTACTAAATATAAATTGCTGAAATCACTTTGTTCTAGGTGGAAACTTTAGGTTTTTATTGCCTCAGCAATCTAAGTAAAGTTAACATAATTTACGAATCCTTAAACAATGGCCAAAATAACATGTAACAATAAAAGTGCATAATTTTCCCAAATTTTAATTTTCTGAATGAACAAATTCTTTCATCTTACTTTTTTCATAAAATAAATAATTAAAAATTGAATAGTTTTTTTTTTGTTAAAGCCCAGATTTGATAGGAGTTACATATATTTCAATTAGTTTTTTTTTCTTAAGCTCCTAAAAATCTTTATATCAGTAATATCTTAGTTTTGGATAAGCTCCTCTGTACTTTTTTGACATGAACATGTATTGTACATGTTACGTAGTGCACAATCATACTAAGATCATGTTTAATTCAAGTGTCCAGTGACCATGCTCCCTACAGTATTGCTCTGTACATTGATATTTTAGTGACTATCTGCCTTGACAAATGCAAATAGTTTTATAATGAATCCTCTTATTCCTGGTATTCTCTACACATTGGACAGTTTAGAAAAGTGCTAAATTAACGTTAGCAGATTGACCAACAGGTTTGATATAACTGTGATAATTTTATAATATATATAATTATTTTTTCACACAGTTACATGCAGTTGTTGAATTGGTTGTTTAACTATTTCACAAACTAAAACCTGCAAAGGTCCTTGTTCAGCTTGACACGTACACAATTTCTAATTCTACTTAGGCAAACAGATAACAGAAAGCTTTCTGCCAGCGCTTACTGTTGTTAGTGAGTGGTCCCTGGCCATTAGTTTGACCATTTCTTTGTTTGGTATCATTCTCATCCTCTTCCAGTTGTTCCAAAGCTAACTGCCTCCAGCTGCGCAACGATGCCTTTCCCACCCAATAGCCGTCACCACTAAAACACACATGCATAAACATTAATAATTGAAAGCTGATGAACTTAAATAAATGTGTTGGCTATTCCTGTTACCTAGGTGTGCACTTTAGAAGATTTAAAATTTCTTTGTAGTCTTCATCAAGCTGTTTCTTTAGCCGCAGCACCCTGCATCGCTCGCTGACGCAGTCTCTACACAGAGAGGAAACTAAACAAACAAACACAATAAACGTAGACATACAAAGTTTAGCCTCAAAAGATAAACAGCTCTATTTGTTAATGTTTAATAATGTCAAAAACATACTACGTATAAAAAGCAGGGTAAATCATGGTGAAAGACTAGATTTTATTCAGAAGTTTCAAATTTAGGTGAGCTACTCCCACAGAAGCCTGGTTAGTTGTACAAAAAGTCATTAAAAAAGTTCAGGATTTTAGCTGACAAAACAATGTGTTTCTCTCACCATCGAGTCTTGGCCCACCGCCGTAACGTTCGTATAAGAGCTTTGCAGCTTGCAAAGAAACGCGCTTGATTTCTCCCATCTTGTCTGGGTGCAGTTTTCCATGAGAACAAAGAAAGATGGAGCTGTCAATTTCCTTTGTGGCAGTTGAATCGTCAAGCCATTTCTTCAGCCAGTCCAGGGGGATGAACTCATATGGTTCTCCTAAAGAAGGAAAACACAGAAACATATGAAGCTCTAGGGGTCTTGGAACTATTTTCTCCAATAATTCCTTCTTTGCCAAACAGTTCTGCATAACTACATAAATAACTAAATACATTTTAGCCTTCTTGGAGAAGAAATTTTGAAAACAGAAAAACTTCTCAAATTGACGGCTAAGTGTTTGATGTCTATCTAAAGGGAATATGTGAACAATTTAACATTTTTAAGTCTACAATAACAACCAGTTTATGTACTATCGACATTCATATTTACAAGTGTGCCCATATGGCCATCATAAGTAATTATACTGAATATAATCTGTTTACATAGTTTTCAACAGAAAACACCCCAATCCAAGGGGACTGCAGGCATTTATGTTCTGTAATTTGAGAGTTTTCTTGCATTTCTCACTTAAAATTATAGTTACCACTAGGGTATTTAAGATCATAGACCAAAAGCCTTCACTCTAAAACATTTACTCTGTTGATCATCCTCCTCTTAGCGTTTATTGATTCTGGTTAAAAGAAAAATTATCCACAAAACTTGTGAGCAACACCATTAACTTTCAAATCTGTGCTCTTCCAAAATGGCTGTGTGCAAATTTGCAGGAGCTCCCTTTGCTCAAGAAAACATAGGCTTATTTTTAACTTCCCGTGCTAAAAAGCAGGGTTTTTAATTCATTTTAAAAATAACATTAGATAAGAGATGGCCTCATGTGGGGAAGACTCAGGCAACTGATTAAGTATTTGGTGTGTTGGGGATAGAGCCTGGCCAATAAAATCTTTTCATAAAACAACTATTTTTGGGGAAGGCCTCTCTGGCTATGTTTATACAGCAGGTTTTGATTCTCGATTTTAGGGACAAAAAAGAAGAGACAATTATAAAAACAACTGTCAAAAATAACATAGGGAAATAATAATAGCACTTGTTCGACCATTTTTACTCAAGTGAAGCTAAAAAGCTCTCCAGGAAATTGATTAATTAATTTAAAATAGTAATGTCTAAAAAGGTTAATCAAGTTCTAGGTACCTGATCATAACATTAAATCAGCTCTATAGGGATTGATCAGCTTTAAATCATGTCAGACAGACAAAAGTATTAAGTTATGCACAAAATCTGCTATGTTTACAGACTAAAATTAAAAACCGAACATCTCTAAATAACATATATTTAGAAGAAACATTAAGGTCAAACGTTACATTTTAGCCTGTGTCAGCTGCATCTTTAGCTTAGACAATGTTTCAGTAAAATCAGTCACAGTGGGTGGAGTCTGAAGAAATTTTACCCAAGCAAAAGCAGCAATATTTTTTAATAATACTACTAAACAAAAAAAATGTCAAATTGCATTCTTATTAGGGTTGCAAGATATAAGGAAATCTGGCACAGGAGATAAAACTGGTAAATGTCGGTATGACAATATCAGTTGCCTTTCATTTTTTCCCTTTTTTCTCAGTTGCTCTTCCGTCATTCTGTGAATTTATCATTTTAAGCAACATCATTAGTGTCTGCTATTAACATCTGCTTGTTCCTATGACTTACATTTATGAGTCTAAATTACAGTGCAATATTTGTATTTAGCAAAAACAAAAAGAAAGGATTGTGTTACACTAACTTATAACACTGTAAAGTGGAGTCTTAATGAATGTTTTTACCAACCATCTTTTGCAGGTAACAGGTCGTAGAGCTCTTTCACCTCCTCATGCTTGGCCCTGCCCTTATCCACACTCTGTTTTCTCATGTTGGCCATCTCCATGCACCACTCTTCAAATTTATGGTTATCTTTGTCAACCAACTTCTGAAGAAATGCTAATATCAAAGATACACAGACAGAAACATCAAAAAAGACCCAAAGTCTTGCTCTAAACTAAAAAAAAGAAACACTGGTTATGACATGACCCATCCGTCACAGGAAAATTAGCTACTCACATGGGACCTCAACGTTAGTACTTGTGGGATCTGAGCTCTCGTCTTCCTGAACTTTATACACCAGCATGTAGGCATTTCTAGAACAGTGGTAGCCTTTACTGCATTTTGGTTTTCGTGACTGAGTTTTGGCTGTCTCAGCTAAAGGAGAAGAACAGCAAAAAAAACAAAAAAAAACAACAACATAGAAAGTGTTTACAAACATAAACAAGCACCCAATGTTAGGCAATCAGATGTTTACGTACACTCAACATGGATAGGAATCTTATCATTTGATCTACCTTTTTTGGGGGGGGATTCGATAAACAAATGGACAATTTGTTCCATTTGTGGCAACAAACAATTGTAATAAACTTTAACTTTTATTTAAAAAAAGTGCTTCAAGCAGCCTTGAGCATCCTCTATTCTTTTTAACTATCATGAATTCAAAATAACACCACATCACTAACAATAACTAACCGTATTTCACAAATCACACGTTCACCATAAAGCCAATACAGTAATCAACCATTATCTTAAGGTTACATTTTTGTCGATTCATTTCATAAGGTTGATTTTCATCATATTTTCACTAGCATCTTCTCTTTTTTTCTAATCATTACAAAAACAAATGTCCTACTACAGTTTTTTGAGGCATGTCCCTTTGGTCCAACTAGCATAGTTTAAATGTGTTTTATCATAACATTGAGAATATTAACAATATTCAACATTTCTTTTTAATTTTTACTTTGGTACATTTAGTATTATATATGCCATTTACAATATTCTGTAAATGTTTAAATATAAAGAAAGAAAGAAAGAAAGAAAGAAAGAAAGAAAGAAAGAAAGAAAGAAAGAAAGAAAGAAAGAAAGAAAGAAAGAAAGAAAGAAAGAAAGAAAGAAAGAAAGAAAGAAAGAAAGAAAGAAAGAAAGAAAGAAAAAGAATTATTTTTCTTAAACAATGCTCCTTCTACTTTGTACAAATAATTTCAAACCTAACGGTTTAATAACTTTTGAGGGGGGTGGAGGCTTCCCACACTATATAGATTCTCCACAAATAATGGACCTTGGCATACTGTATGTATAATGAATGTGTATAACATAAATACTATAAGAATATAAGATAAAAAACAAAAAACAAACTTTAAGCTTTGACAATCATTAAAGTTTGGAAAAAATTAATTTGACTTCATGCCCATGATGAGCAGATTTAAATATTCTTTAACTTTATTTTACCAAGCAACTATCTTGCTACATTATTACAAGCAAATAATCATACTGACAGCTTTAGAGATAGTTTGTTGTGCGGCGTCAGTTCAAAGTTCTGTCCAATAACAAATTATAGAAAGTCATTTGATTTTCAAGAATTTGGATACTTACCAATATCCTCTTCGATACCGAGCTGCAGTTTTTTTCCTTCCATTTTTTCGATCTCTTCATCGTTGAATTTGTACCAGTCACCAGTAAGAGCATCCTTCACATGAGCTATGTAGTGACCAGAGTAGGCACTGATTCCTCTGTGGATGAGCACCGCACTTAGCTCATAGACAGATTTCTGGTCTGAGAAAACAGTCAAAGGAAGTACAAAATGTGGATGAAGTAATGAGGAATAAACAGACATATTTCAGGTTAATTGACTGAACATTTTTATTGTGCAGGGTATTACTTCCTCTTAAAAACAACTTATGGATGTAACTGCACAAAGTCCCCTTTGCCCCTTTCATTTGTTTCTAAATTAATAGAATTTTGGAAGCCTGTTTAGCCATGGCTAAAATATTTTTCTCTCATTTTTTTCTCTGTATTTTATTATTTGCTCAGTTTAGAGCTTTCTAACTTTAGCTTAATATATATTGCAATTTTATTGGTCTCTTGTTTTGAGGAATGTCTCTGAGTCATAAGCACACAGACATGAAGCATTCTCATATAAAAAAAAAAGAAACCGATAGAATGGAAAATGTATCATTTTGCAGGGCAAAACCAAGGAAGCTTCTAAACTTTACAAAAATGCAGGGCTTTGGGCTCTCAATAACATTAGATGAAAGTTATGCGCAACCTAAAAAGACATATAGCAGCTCTTTAAAACACTATTGTTGTTTTAACCCCCACATAAGGCATCACAAAATTAGCATTTTATCTTGGGGGTATGTGAAAAATCCCAATACAATATGTGAATCTACAAAAATAATGAATACCTAGTTTCTGTTCCAAGAACGGTTTCATGTCCAGCTGCTCAGGGAAATTGATGAACGAGTTGAGCTTCTTCTTAAGACCCGTTTGTCTATAGATAAAATCAAACAAATTTTTTTAGAGTTCATAAATTATTGTTATTCTGTGTTTCCTTTGGGCAAACTGACAGAAGCGAGGCTGCCTAACAATCTGTGGCACTTATTGTATGGTGTTTAATACGTTGACCACCACCAGCAGCTAAGGCAGGTGAAATGTCTTGACCAAACAACACAAGTTGATCAATAAGATCAAATGAACCGGGTTGCATGTTTTACTCAATTAAAGTCTCTGTCACTTACCTTTCAACCCTGTTACTGACCTATCAAAGACAAAGCGCATGAGCTGGAGGTTGAGAGTTGGAGGAAGCCTGTGAAGTCTGATCCTCCGGGTAGCGCTCTGTTTACTCTGGCAGTTTTCACAGAAGTAGCGGTTCTCTCCATCCAGCTTCTCTTCCTACAAGTACAGAGGCAGAAGAGTCAAAACGACACAACACTTCACCACACATCTACTAACATCAATGTCATTCAACTATTGTATTTAACCAGTTTAAATGTGGGTGCTGATTATCACTTGTTTTTAGGCACATGTACACAGTAAAAACAAAACAATTCCAAATACACTAAGAATGATACCACTAGAAATTTAATTTATCTTTAGCAAATGTAAACACATTTTGGAGACACATATATTTACATATACAGATCCCACTCTTCAAAGAAAATCTCCTATCCTATTATTATTATTACTATTGGATGAGAAGAACATAGATTGAGACAATTTAAAAAAACTGGAACAACCACGACTGAAGACCGGAAAGTAAGTAGAAACTGTTGGAAAGGCAGTGTCACTTTCCAGTAACATGACAGAGTTTTATCTGTGTGGACTAACATGCTAAAAACAACCTTGTTCTAAAAACGTACAATTTAAACAAAAATAATTCCAATGCCCTTAAGTCAGATAACTTAACATCCATTCTTTAAAAAGTTTGATAGTTGAACAAGACAAAAGTTGAGCTATGAGGTGAGAGGAAGGAGCCACGGTGAGGGGTGTAACAACATTCCCCATAAAATCAGTACCAAACCTGTACTTAAAAGCAGGGGTGTGCCAAGAAACCAAACATTTTTTATGAACTCAACAATTGTTAGCAATAAGATTGGTCAAATATAAAATATCCACCTATAACTATAATTAATAAATTAATTAACAACTTGCCACTTAAAACTTAAAAATCAAAGTTATGTTGCATTGTTAGCCCCAAAAAGTAATAACATATTTACTACTGATCAGTAGCAGATGTCATTTATTTAACTTATCTGTTGTTGAAAGTCTAGATCAAACTAAATAGGGAAAAAAGCCACCTTCAGGAACTCAGTGATGCACTCTGTGAGGTTTTTGTGGCCCTGAATATTCAACTCCAGCTCATAAAACCGGGACGGCAACGTAGATGATCTTCCACACTGATTACATCTGGAGAAAAAGGCAATAATTTCAAATAATAAATAAATAAATTGAAGAAATTATACAAAGATCAATAAAATTATATTGGACACATTACTTATTTAAATTCAGAACAAACTGGAATTTAATTTCTTACCCTTGGAGATTTTGGTTGGAAGTGATATGTATAGATTTAACAAAATAAGAGGAGATCTGTTTGTACGCATGTGCGGCAATCAGACTCTGTGCAGTTGCAGCACAACTTTGCTTTCTTATAGATAATCTAAACTGAGGAATCACGCAACAGACTTAGACTAATAGCTTCAAAACATTCCTAATTAATTTTTTAAAACAATAGTTTTTTTCTGCTAATGGTTGAGAGATATAGACAAGTAGAGAAGCTTCTTTCCCTTACACCCTCACATAAGTAAGTAGATGAAATGACAATCAACTTATATCACTACAGGTTGTCAGCCGGTGTCACCAAAATTAAATGTAAGGCACAATGACTTAAACAAATGTATTACATTTTTATGTTTTTGTATTGCTGTGTGGAAGTCCTCTGTAAAATAACAGAAATAAGAGAAGGAAAAAAGTCCGGATACGCTAAACACAATCAGCACAGATATAAACAGTAATTGAGGCTGTTTTATACAGATTTCCCAATTTTAACAAAACCAATTATCTAAATATCTTTACAGCCTAAGTTGTTCATATTGTTCACTTTGTTGTAATGGTTTTGTTTTATTAAGTCAGATTCTGTTTAGAACTCGTGTTATTCGTCCATCAATTCACTCACTATACTTCTAATACCTTGCTTGTCGGCCACATTACATTAAGAAATGCAAGTCTTTACTTAACAAAAAAAAAGACAAAAAAGTGTTAGTTATAAGACTTATAATAATTAGGTTCCGAGAATTTACACTTCTATTCTTTTAGAATACCTTTTTAACAGCTATATTAAGGGCTGTTCTGATACAGTATCTGAATATTTCACAATGCACCTTTACATATCCACGGAAAGTTATTCACACATGTTTCATCAACATAAATAAGAAAATAAATTTTTTTTATTATTATTAATTACTAACTGCAACCATCATATGATTGATATATTTATTACTTTATGTAAATGTTTATTCAGGTTAATTGATATTTTTCCTTATGCAACAGTAAAAATTTCAATTTTCCTTTGGAAAAATAAATATGCTATCTCACAATTGAACTGTGATCAAATATTTTTTTAATATTGCACTTTTAGAACAACCTAGAGCTATATGCTAATAATTAAAAAACACCTGAGGGATTTTTCCTCTCCCTAAAATAACTGAGTTTGACTTCTTTTTGACAACAGTGTGCGTCTTTCACTGATTAATATTTTGTTCGGTCTACTTATAGAATTATACTGGGCTACAGCGTTGAATTGCACTGAGGTCATCCAAAATCTTTTTATTTTACAGAAAATATTAAATCAATCTGACACATTTTCTCCCTCTTTGTTGTGGCATGTAGAAATTTACTCTCATAAAACAGGAGATGTTTGGTCAGATTTAATGTCAGACACATTTTCTGTGAAAAAAATGTGAATGGGTGTTTTTATTTGGTGTAAATTCTTTGATTTTGAAATCACTTAAGGAAACATATTTTCACATCACGATGCAAATTCAGTTCAAGTCAGGCACTAACTACAGCTTGGTTTATGCTGTTATGTGTTTATCGAAGCACAAGTGAACACTTTTCAAAACATTTTCACATCGTAGGGACAAAAAGGTCATGACAGAGTGGGACATATATTATTACTTTTCACAAAATTTTTATTTGAAGAGGAGAAAATAGCTGGTCTTACATTGTAACATAGAAGAACTGCCCACAGAACTGCTGCTGGATGAGATTTTGCAAATTGGGATTTTTCTCCTTGGACAATGTTTCCTCCAACAGGGACAAAAAAAGATTGGAAAACTCCTGGGCATCCTGGTGAAAAAAAAGAGATAATTTGGTGATATGACTTAATAAAAAAACAACCCATTTATTATAAATAACAAAACTGATGTTTGCAATCTATCTATCATGACTGCTTGGTGATTAAATAAAATAAATTGTTCATATTAACTTTTTTTCTGGAGTCAGTAGGTCAGTGAAGAAAGGTATTGACAAATACCTGAGTCTAATAAAAAAGAAGTTCAAATGAATTTTAATTAAAATAGTTTGTTATCGGGCTGATAAAAAAAGACTTACAACAGAAATCAATATTGTAATGCATTGTATGATAAAAATAATGTAACATTTGAAGTTTTCAAACTATGTAAATGACTTGGTATTTCAGAACTAAAAATAGGATCATTTCAACAGTTACTGTCTGATTCACCTGTTGCTGTCCCGTATCCAGACCCAATGCTTTGACAAGCCGTGAAGGGTCGATGTATTTTCTGTTGCTGTTTTGTAGGAGTGCAAATAGATACTGCAGGTGCTCACATATGGACTGGGGCTCATAATCTGCAAGAGGGTTAAATAGAGAAAACAGAAAGGTTTCCACGGAAATCCTACAAAAAAGACACACGCAAATCAAGTTATCATATTTCAAAATTTGCCAAGTTGTTTAATTTAGACTATGTTTATTTATTAGTCATAGAATGACTTTGGCACAGTGGGAGAGTAGTCGTCTTGCAATCAGGCAAATTGCAGGTTAAATTTCAGGTGCCTTTGTCACATGTCAATCTGCCCCTGGGATGTTCACTTAACCCCAAGTTGCCAAACCCTGCATGTATCAGTGGTGAATGTGGCTACACTGTAAAGGGCTTTGAGTGGTCCGTGATTACAAAAGCAATAAAAATAAAGTCCATTTATCCTAAGTCCATTTACTTAAATAACAACTTTTGAGAGCAAGTGCGAGAGCAAATGTAGATTTTAAATATACCAGAATCAATATTGTGTTCCTGTGCCCGTGAATTTTGGCACTGATAAAGGCTCCTACGAAGCTCCAAGTTATGGAACCACACTTGCAGGAATGTGTTGACGTAACATGTCGCACCAAGGTTTGTCAGGCCAACAAATATGTTCTGGAAAGAGGCAAAGAAACAAATAAGCACAGAAAAGGTCAAATTGAGTATGTTCTACAATTATTCCATAGACAGCACTTTGACACCATACAAGAAAACAATCGATTAAGTATAAATAAAGAATGTGTAACCTAAAAATACCTTTTCTCTGCGTTCGGAATTTGGATCTTCTATATTATGGAAAGTGTTTTCATCAATCTCGCCAAGCCAAACCTGTTCCCCAATTCCAACAAGACAGTTGGGATTCCCTTTACAATTCCTCCTACAAAGAAAAATCGTCATGTAACTATTATTGATTCTCTCATATTTGGAAACCGTCATGAAAAGAAATAAGCATGCTGTTTAGATTCAATACTCTCAACCTTTTTTTATGTTGGCAGATGCCGATTTTAAGATCACACAAAAGATGTTGAAAATAAAGAGAACAACAAACTAACAATATAAAGCATTTTTCCTCAAGCAGGAGAAGCAGAATCATTTACAATCATTCAGTAGCTATGCGATACGTGCTGTTTAAGACACATACGTCAAATCGAATAAGGAAGACGACAAAGTAAGGCTGTAAAGGTTTACAGAGAATTACTAGGCTAAATTCACATGACAGAAGTAAACATGCAGTGTACCCATATAAAAGGGTTCCAAAAACAATTTCATTAACATTTATGAACATACATATCTGAAGGTAAAAAAGACAGAACAGCAGAATCTGACTAAACAGAAACCAACACTTTAACACGAAGAGCAGCAAATGGGTACAACAGATGCACAAGGACATATTAGACATGTTAACTTTAAACCCCGTTTCTGCACACACTCGATAGTCTCTAACGTTCATACTTTACCTGCAGAGTCCTCTGTTGCAGGCTGGGATATGGATGCGATATGCTAGTTCTATGTGTTCCTGCTTCATGTCTTCTGGCTTTACTGTTTCCACCCAAAGCCAAGCGGCTTTCTCCAGTTTTACGCGGGGTGCCATTATCCTAAATTGGAATTTCTGTCGCCGAAGCAACAAAGTAAAACAATGTTTAAGAAACAGACTAAGGGCGAAAAAACAAAACAAGACAAGCTAACATAGTCAGTTAGCATGCAGCTCAATAAGAAGTCCTCCTGTTACCAATGCTACTTAATTTTAGCCAACTAAGTTAGGTCAATTTTGACTGCCACTACTAAGTTGCACGTAAACAAAACGAATATACATCGTAAGAATACATTAAACATTATAACATAAGATAACTACTACCAAATAGTAAAAGGGAGCGTCTCCGCTGAACACCAAACTCGTTAAGTTAGCCTGCTAGCTAAAATGTAGCTAGCCCGACTGTTCGGGCGCTAGCAACAAGACATTCAGTTTCTCGCAGTCGGACGCAGATGTATACTATTTATTGTGTAAACGACAAATATTATCGAACCTTTCATGCGTGTAGCTGCTTCATCAGTGTATACATAATGGGTTATTACAGTTTATTTGCGGTATATTTTAGATTTAGCGCCCTTGCGTCAGTTTATAAATAAATAATTCCTCCGCTCGAACTCAATGCGACGTCAACAAGTGACGCAGGCGACGTGGGATGAGGAGAACATCAGTGAAAATCAGTGAAAATAAGAGGGGATTTCAGTTTATTTGGTCAGATTTAATATCAGATGTTATATCCCGTTTAAAATCATTAAGCACAAAATGACAAGGACAAATGAACGTATAAAGGGGGCGCTGTTTCCCCTATGGACCAAGTGTAATTATTACAGTACATACAACAAAAACACAAATATGAATAAAACGACAATTTCACACAAAACTTCACACAAAAAGGGTATGTAAACGAATATAATGTATTAATAAGCTAATAACATTTATACATCACCTTTTGCAACAAGGTATATAGAAAACATAGTATTTAAAACAGACGTAAAAGCATACAGAGCCCGTCTGGTGACATGGGTAATAAAAAGTATTCCGTGGCACCAAGATACTATTCTGTGGCTAAGACTTGTTCATGCGTGGCCACGATTGAATAACAAGAAAAGCTATTAATTCTTGTTTCTCAAGAGTGTTCGGTTCGGAACTTTATTGACGGTCCCTAAATGTACTGTGTGTCCTAGGAGGAAGAAACCGAAAAACCGAAGCCGAAATCAGTCCGCCTGTTTACCAAGGTCTGCTGTGACATCTGCCGGAGATGGTATCACCATGCATGTGTACAGAATCCTCCAATAGATGAAGAGTACTTGAACCCTTGATGCAAGTTAAGGGGTCGCTTGTGCATTTATTTAATTTTCTTGATTATTCATATAGTCCTTGTGGTTCTTGGGATTTCTATTTATAGATTTGTATACATATTTTAAATTAAAACTTGGATGTACTGTGCAGTTCTGTACTGTACAAATTTCTTGTGGCAGCTTTATTATCTTTTTTTAATATTTGATCAATTTTGTCTTTTCATCCAAAGACTTAATACTAGGAATAATTTTTCGAGATCACTTTTGTCATGGTCTGTGTTTTTGTTCTCTGTTAGTTTGCTGTAATTGTCTTGTTTTACTTTATTACGATTAGTTACTGTTTTCTTTAGTTTAGTTTCTATTTTTGTTGAGTCTTTGTTTTGTTCTTTTCTGTGTTCTGTAGTTTCCCGTGCTCTCTGTCTCTCTCTCTGTCCCTCTGTGTGTTTTCCCTCAGCTTTATTTCCCTCATTATCTTTTCCACCTGTTACTAATTGTCTGGTCATCTTCTCCACTGCTCCACCTCCTGCTCCTCAGTACATAAGCCTCATTCATTCATTCATTCACTCACCGCTGGTTCGTCCGTTAGCTTACCTCTCCTTGTCGTCTCTGTCCCCCTTCCCCTGCCAGTCCGTACCGTCTCCCAGTAAGCTCCCCTCCTGCTCGCCTGGTTCTCTGTGCTGGTTCTCTCTCCTCCATCATTTTCCTCCGTTCCACTTCTTAGTTATTCCCAAGTAGTTTTGTTTCTTTGCTGTCTCCGGTTTCCCTCACGTCCCTGTTTGTTGTTTGTATAAATAGTTTATTTCCTCAGTGGTTTTGCTCCTTCATTTCCTCCGGTTCCCCTCGCGTCACTTGTTGTTGTTATTAGTTTGATTTTTGTTTTCTTTATTTCCCCATCCTGTGTTCTTCCACTGGTTTCTTTATTTCTATTGTTTTGTTCTTTTCACAGTTCTTAGTTACCACGTTCCTCCTTCTTTTTCTACTGTTTGTTTCTGTTAGGATATGGTTCTTGTCCTTGGTTATTCCCATTTCCGTTCCTCATTACCTTTGTCTTTGTTTATGTTCGGTCCATTATTCTTCTGTTCAATAAATCATTTATTCCTCACACAAATCCACCTCTGCTCGAGTCATTATTGCAAAGCTCTTTGACAACTTTATATTTTTCCTCAGATAATTTATACATATATTGTCTATTTTATTATCTAAATGTTAATTAGCTTTGCATACTGAATGTTGTTTATATTTTTCTTTTATTATGATGTTTAATAAGTTCTTAGTTTTGTAATACGTGATAGTTTGTAACTATCAAGTATTGGCACTACAATTGGGACTGGGTGGGCCAATCCACAAGGCCCACCCACAATCAAATTCCTGGCGCCGCTACTGGTTTGTAATTGTTCTAAATAGTGGACTAACATTAAATAAAAAAATATTAAATTGTCCGTAGTCTCTTGGTTTTGATCAGATACATCCTTGTAGTTATTACGCTGTCTAGCATTAGTTGGAGTAAGTGGCTGTTTCCATGCCACAAATATTAGAGGGTGCATATTCTGGCAGGACACATGGTTTACACCTTACGCCCCCTAAGAAAATGAGGTTGTGTTTTAGCTATCCTCAAATGCTGTACGGAGTAAAGTCCGAGTCCCTGCCAGAAATATCAGGGGGTGCATATTCTGGCTGGGGGTGCTCGGTCATTTGCTCGGGCCCGCCCCTGGCCTGTGCTTGGGCGGCCTAGGCCTGGGGGTAATGGTAGGATGCTGCTCCTGGCACCTTTGGAGCTCTGCTACGCTGCCGTAGGGACCTTTAACCGGATCCCTTCTGCTGTCCTGTGGGTGGGTGTGTAGTGTTCTTGCGGTGGGCCGTCTAATCTGTGCTCTCGGGTGGCCCCAGTGTCCTGGACTTTGTGCTCCCTCCACTCCCTCTGGACTCCTGGAGGGGGTTGGCAGTGCCCCTCTGTGCCCATGGCTAGGCATAATTCATGTAAGTAAGATAAGTAAAACCAAAAAAATAACTTGTACCAGGAAGTTGAGCCAGGGTCAGAGTTGTAAGAGGAGAGGTAATCAAATAAATCCAGCGGCAGAAGTCAGGGCACATAAACATGTTTGGTTTCAAGAAAGTTGAAGTTGCTGAGTTCCGTAATTAAGACCTTAACAATAACCCAAGAGAGACATTAGATGTTGTAGGTCATATTATCCAAGTTTCTTCAAAGATATGTGGTAGATCCTGATGGTTTGGTCATGGTTTTTGCATGCTTCTGACCCACATGCAGATAACTCAGAGGACAAACTTCATAAATGTCTATTACAATACATGAAAAATTGTAGGTGCAATATGAGAGAAGGAGATTAGATAGACAGGTTGGTTTTGCAGAATGCTGCTTAAGCTTGCATGGAAGAAGAAAACAACCACCAAGGAGGGATGAGTGTCAGGGGTGGCTGTGGCACAGTCTCCAGAGAGACTCACATGCTGAGGAACAGTTAAGCACAAGGAATAGCTTTGCAGAGAAGAAGCACAAGTTACCATGTGGAAGCACGAGGAAACAAAACCACTGAGCATGTGCATAGGGGCTTGCGACTACCACTTAGGTTAATACTCAATGATTTAAACTTCCTTCTTTTCTCTTCAACGACAACTCCTTTTAAACTGAAATTTTCATCTTAAGTGAATGTCCATATGAGAGATACAATATAAATAACAAAATATCAGGAAATTACAAGTTATGTCTTTTCGTTTATTATTTTGTGTGTTACTGCTGAAAATAACTACGTGAACACCTGCACAAATCAATATTAATATTTGATACAGTAGCTTTTGTTTGGAATTACAGAGGTCAAATGTTTCCTGTTTCAACGTTTAGAGACTCCGATTGCAAGTGACTGTTCCAGAAACAAATGTCTCGTCCTAGTGTATGGCCCACCTGAAATAACAAGAATAAAAGTCAAGCTCCGCAGATAATCGGTCAACAAAACATCTCAGATGAAGCATATTATATTAAAAGGATTAACAACTTTTCAAAATAAAGGAGTACTCGTAATAAAAACGGCGTCCCATGTGTGAAACACGTTTTCAGACCGCGGCTTCTGAATGAGAGGCTCCTCCCTCACCGGCCAGTTCATTAAGCGCTTCTGCGGAGCCGGGCTGCGGGAACACGCGTTATTTCACCGCATCTGCTACGCTACTCAGGTAAGAACTGCATTTACAACTTTCAGGGTCTGACTTACGGGTTTACGAAGGTAGCTTTTGCTCGAAATATTGTTTGATCTTTTGGGATTCACTTTTTTTAAAGCAAACAGTTGATTTTTTTATTTCATTTTTGCTTTTATTTTCTTCGGTTTTATGTACTTTAGATTAATTACATTTCAATGATACATATATAATATGTTAAACATGCCTCTGGAAAGGATTAGACAGCATGTAGTATCTGAAACTGATTGTAAGGTTGACTTGGTAGCCTAATATACAAAGTTAAACAACTTAGGTTTTAATGATTGGTTACACAAGTTTAGAGAACCGCAAACTGTGGCACTGTTTCTATATTTTATGATATCTTCTACATACAAAAATGTATTTCAAAACAGAAAATATGGCAAGATTAGTCCAACACACTATGTGTATAAGGTGTACTTTTCTGACCTTTCTATGGATAGAATTTAAGAACTTTCAGGCTGTAAAACAAAACGAGGCCTGAATCTTACATGGCCTGTACACTTTAGTTGTTGTTTGCTTCTTCTAAAACCCTCCCAAAAATATATTTCTGTTCTTTGGGTCAAGTAGGCTTTAATCTGTTGCACCCAACACTGTTTATAGAAGGGTGGAGGAAGAGGTGGAGCAGGTCTGAGGGAATGAATGGAAGGATTAGTTAACCAGGTATTTACCTCTGTAATCCTGTACTTTCTTTTTGAATCTGGTGCAAGTGATAGGTACAAATGAGCTTTACTGAATGAGAACTGACCTGTCTGTAGCTGGTTAAATAAACAGAGATAGAAACAGGTTAAGGCCAACCGTGAAATTGCAACTGACAATCTTCTAAAAAGTTTAAATTGGGCATTATTTGACTCTGTTTAGATACATTTTTAATTGACTATTTTAAAGGTACGCCCACATAGTGCTTTTAAAATTGGAATAAATTAAATTATGGATGGGAAACAATTTCTGGAATTACTTATTTGCCCCAATTTTTATTCTTTCACTCTACCCTAGTCTTTTGTGAGATCAAGTTGTGAGGGTAACAGACCGAAAAGCTGGACATATTAGTCCAGTGATGCTAAGTAGCTCATTCTTGGAATCCCAATGTGTTTTGCTAACATTGCTTCCTAGAAAACTATAAAGTCAGGTTTTCGAAATAGGAAAGAGGAAAAAGGTAAACGATGAAAGTCAAAGAAATCAGAGGTTATTAATTTGTGATCCAGGTTTTCTTCAAGAGGCACATAGACAACAGTGTGTAATTATCAACCTGTTAGTTTAGCTACAGGCTAGTGTTAGCTTAGATTTCACCAGCATTTAATTAGTAAAGGGAAATGTTTAGCAAGACAATAATATATTTAAGAAGTTCCTGTACCTTTAACAACATATATAATAATAATTTATAATATTATTAACGAGGTGGCGAAGATCCCTCAATAGGTGGTATTTCGTCTCGTGTCCGAACCAAAGGTGATGTAAGTCCAAATTAACTATCCTACCTTAGATTATGTATAAATTACAAATATATGTTGCAATTCACAAAATAACGTTATTCATTATTAGCTTAACTAGTGACAAATAACATTTTTAAGGATTCTGTACAATTTAAAAAATAATAATAATATGTATTATTAATTTGATTTTTATACATGGTTCAGGAGTCTACGGTAACGTCAGAGCCAAGATGGGGCGAAAGGAGATCATCTGCAGCTGGAAGAAAAACGTCAGCAACATTAAGGATGTGTTCGATTTTAAAGGAAAAATAGGATCGTAAGTACCTCTGGGTAGAATACAATAAGATTTAACTGAATAGATGGTTTAATGTATGAACTTGGAAAGCTTAATAAACATATGACACTGACACTGTTGGTTATAAACAAAGCAACTTAACAAATACAGAATTACAGAATTTATGGAAGCCATGAAACTCATGGCAATCCATTCATGCTACTCAGGGTTATCTAATTTTAGAAAATAATAAAAATACTTTCTGAAATATGGGACCTAGTGATCGTAACAAGTCAATGTGTTTTTAACACATAAGAAGTTATTTAAGAAGTTATTGTTATCAATTGATTTAAAATCTGTAGAAACGACTGCTTTTTCTGGTTTTTAAACTTCCTGGGAAGCAGCATCTTAGTACATTAGACTAACAATGTTAAAGCACTATTAAAATATATCAGGTTCTATACAACAAGCAGATAAGCAATACTACCTTTACCAGATTATAATCGACTTTTTATGTCATACAAGTATGTGTATCAAAATAAAAAAATCTCCAAGTCATTCATCTACTATAATCCAAAATCTTACAACATCATGCTTTGCATGTATTTAGAATAAGCAAACCTCTTCTGGGTCCTTTTGTACTAAAATAGTTAAGGAACCCTTGAAGACAGAAAGGATAAGCATTGGTAATCAATCAAATCAAATTAAAAATACTTTATTTATTCCAAAGGGAAATTTAAAAGATATATATTTTATTAAATTAATGAAATTCACTTTTAAACAGCTATTTTCTCTTGTATAATGAGGAATGTGCATCATTACCCTAGATTGATGGTGGCTATATTAGCCTTGACAGTCACCTGCACACACAGTTGACAGGTTTATGGATGAACTCACTCCTGTTGTTTAAAGCTGCTTTATTGCACATTTCTCACCTGGCTCTGAATGTGACCTGCATGTGTGAGAATATTTGGTGTGCATGTCTGAGAGCTTACGTCAGAGGAACTGAGCTGGAACATCTTAGCACAACTTCATTAGAGGATTAGGAGTCTCCTGAGTATATGAGTCTATGCTGAATGACCCTTAGTGAACAGCGTAAGCCCTTTTCAGCTAGGCCTGTTTTTCACCTTTTTCTGTATTTATATATATATATATATATATATATATATATATATATATATATATATATATATATATATATATATATATATATATAAAAACAATGAATCTGTAGGTAATTGTTTTTTTTTTTAATACTTAAAAAGCATAAGCAGTAAAAGTATATGAAGTGTTTTGAATTGATATCTCAAATCATTAAGTAATGTTTAATATATTGGAAAATCTTTCAACGTGGCTCTATGTAAAAAAAATTAATCAATCTTTACTCCTACATAATACATGGAATTATATATATATATAAATATATATATATATATATATATATATTTATATATATATATATATATATTCTTAATATATGTAAGTAATGTCTATTACATATGGAGTAATGTAACAAAAGTAATTTTGCCCTGGGATTATTAACGTATTTCTGATTCTGATTCCTCGTTGATGGGACAGGTGTTGTGAATGAAATGGTGCCCAGCTTGAAAGAGCTCCTGTGTGTCGCTGAATGTGTGCATTGATGACTGAAAGACATCTTCTGCCTCCATTTATCTGTTTACTACAGTGTGTTGAATTCATGTTAATGTGTATTTAAAGACATTTCAATTAGTGGACAAAAATTGCAGGGGGGGGGGGGTATAAAGTAAAATCAACCAAAACTTTCGCCAAAAAAACTTTCGCGACCCCCATGCAGTACCTCCGCGGACCCCCTAGGGGTCATGGACCATCTGTTGAAAACCTCCGGTTTATGCAATATTTTCTTAACATCTTGGTGATGATCAAGATGTGAGATGGGGCATTGTGGGGTTTTTTTTTTGTCGGCGGAGGCTTTTGCCTTTGAACTCTCATAGGGAGATTTTCCCGGTGTCTAGATTTTCAAAATTTCTTCAATGTGGGATAATAAAGGATATACATCGTTTTGCATTTTGCTATTTATTGTTTTTCTTAAACAATGAACTGTGGCAATATAGGGCTTTAAGGTCTACAGATGTTATTTGTGGTTCTTTGGGATATTTTGGATAAGTTATTTATGCTCCCTTGGAATCACTATTCCATGTTTTCTCCATTAACAGCTCACAGTTTTTTTTTTATAGTCCTACACTCTTAGAAATTGTTTTATATCACAGTGACTTTTATGTTCTTGAATTACTTTATGTGGGAAATGATGCGTGGCTAGTTTTTTTTCTTAAACTTTTATTAGAAACCTTCTATTTAAACAAATTTATCCTAACCAGTCTAGCAGTGATCAGGCCTAGGTGTGATTACTGCAATTGAAAATTGTACTATAACAGTGTGTTCATGACCTCATAAAGGAGAGAGAAGGTATGTATAGTTTTTTTAGAATAGTAATAATAAGATCCTCAATCGAAAAAACATTTTGTATTTATCTATAAATACATCTATATCTATAGCTATATCTTTTGTTGCATTTGATGTTAGTGTAAAGAAAGAGAAAACATAAAATCAGTAACCTTTTAGGCCACTTCATCACCATATACATCAGAATACACGCCAAACACAAAACATATTACCTATCCTTAAAGTAGTTATGGTTTCGGTGGTGAAGTGGCAACCTCTCCCACAGATTTGCACAAATAAACAAGATTAAAAAAACTTTATGTCTGTTTCAAATCTGAACCTCCAGAAATTATGCCAAATAGGCTAATGGGTAATAGAATAGATAATAGGGCCATCGGTCTGCTGTTAAACAATTAAACTATTTCTGACTTTCTAAACTGTGTATTTCTGTAAAGCAAGTGATATCATCAGAAAATTACACAGTTTTAAATTTTCCATCTATGTTGTGCTCCTATGCAGGGGGTCTTTCTCCGAGGTTTACATGGTGAGAGAGAAAAAAACAGGTCAGCTTTATGCACTGAAGTGTCTAAAGAAGAAACATCTTGCTCACAGCAACCTAGAAAATGAAATCAATGTACTGAAAAGGTAAGAATTCACATATTTTCACCTATTAATTTCACTGAAAAGATTTGCATCAGATTTTAGTCAGCAGAAAATCTGAAAAGCTAATTGTTGATTTTTAATGTCGAACAGCTATCATAGTAAAAAATTATGTCTTTGTTTGTCACCCTTTCAGGATAAAGCATGAGAATGTAGTAAGATTAGAGGACTTCTATGAAAGCAGAACACATTACTACCTCGTCATGCAACTGTAAGCAGACTTATTTCCTTTGTTACACAACCATATTGGATGATAGCTCACATGTGCAAAAATTAAATATACTATACCCATTTTTCTACTCTGTAAGACATAGGTTTTAGAAAAACCTGTTATTTTATTATGCCACTACTAATAAAGCAATTTCCTAATAGCCAATGTTGATTAGAATAAACTGTATAAGGAAAAACTCTTAAAAGAAGGGCTCAACACTCCTACAATTAAACAATGTGGCCACAACAGATAACAAAAGATGATAGATTAAAGAAAACCTCAGTAAAACCCTATTTTACTATATGTATATATATATATAAATTACATTTGCGTCAGTTTATTCCTCCCTCTCAGTCATAAAGTCTTTCATAACGCTAATTTTACTCAAATCAATTTTTAACACAAAGTAGACATCACAGCGGATTTCCAGAATTTGTTTAAAAGTGGATCTTTCTCCTTTGTTTGTCTATATATGCTTTTTTTTTGTGTGTTCATGTGCAGGGTGTTGGGTGGTGAATTGTTTGATCGCATTTTAGACAAGGGAGTTTACACTGAAAAGGATGCCAGCAAAGTGATTAAACAGGTATTGGAGGCTGTCAGCTATCTTCATGAAAACAGCATAGTACACAGAGATTTAAAGGTAAACACACACAAACAGCCTGTGACGACACAATCTTTCAAAAGTTGAAATCTGATTGAAGTTCTCACACTTGTCCGTACAAAGCTTGCTGTAAAAAAGCAAAAAAAAACTCCTCCCTCTTCTCTTAATGAAAAAGTTTGCATTTAAGATTAGTAAAAAAAACGAGAGGTGAAATTCTATATGGATTCATCGTGTTTCCCTTTTGCTAATAATAAACTAATTATGTTTTGTCAATGATTTTCAGAATATAGGATTAGGAATTACAATTTCACAGTAAACTAAGCTTGTTGTATGAATACAAAGTCATAAATGTGACACAGACACACACAAACACACACAAGGGGAGAAACACAGCCATTGTTTTTTATGTCAAGCTGTTTTGAGTATTTATTCCCTATCCTTGATATCAGACCTCAGTGTTCTTTACTAGTTTACACTTTTACCATATCAGTTGAATATTTTTTGCAGTATTATAACAAAAGGTTGCACTCACATTTTTTCAAGCAACTAGTAGCACTACTTGCACCAATTAACTTGAGCAGAGGCTATACTAGTAAACTCATTTCTCATACTAGTTGGATCAAAGTCCGAGCTAATCACCATTTTTACTAACTAGTAGGCTTCTGGGCCAAACGAGTCAACTTTTATATTGTACTAGTTTACTAGTGGGCTCTCAAATATCTGACACGTTACCTAGTCAATACATATTTCTGCTTACTAGTTAACTAGTGCCATGTATTTTGTGCTAGGTAACTAGTATGAGTAAAACACTCACTAATAAATACAGAAATGTCTACTAGTCATTTAGTCCTGGCCAAGATTTCAACTTGTTACGTAGTTATGGCCTCTTTCATAGCCAAGTAGGGTTTTTACTTTTTGACTAGTTACGTCAAAAAAAAGTATAATTATACTAGAAAAAAAACCCATTGCTAGTAAAGTTGGGGATGCTTACGGGACTCAGTCCAGTAAAAACGTAACTCTTTAAAGCCTGAGCAGCTCTCAGTGTCGTTAACGTCACCTACTACATCAGTTTATTTAAACACAGCTGGACTTCAATGAAGGAGTAGAACCATCACAAGGAGGATCAAAAGGAATTTAAAAGCATGTGAGTTAAATATGAGTGTCACAGCACAGGGTCTGAATACTTATGACCATGTGATATTTTACTATTTCTTTTTTAATAAATTTGCAAAAATATCTACATTTGCTGTTTTTTTCATGTCAAGATGGGGTGCTGAGTGAGAAAATAAATGAACTTTTTTGGTTATACCAAAAAAGGTTATACATGTATAAAAACATTTTTTATACATGTTTCTCCTTTGTTAGAAATACCTGACACCTACTTGTCCCTAGTGTGTGCGACTTAAAACAACAAGTAAGACATTTGTTGAACAAGTAGTACCTTTTGTTACACTAGCAAACACTGTATTTTTACTAGTTAATATTTCCACCTCACTAGTACATTGAAACAAGAGACAAGTAAATGTATGCCCACAACAAGTTAATGTGCAAAGTGCTACAACTGTTGTACATGATAACTAGTTAAACTTTATTCCCTCAACTTTAAACTAGTTGAACTTGATGCTTAACTAGTATGTACAATTACTTTACTTGTAAGATGAACATTTAACTAGTGCACTTTACAAGTTAACTAGTGCAGTTAGCACACTGACATGTCAAGTAATTCCTCAATAGTTGAATGTAGTTGTTCAGTAGTGTTGAAGAAAGTTTGACTAGTTAAATAAATATATCCAACATGTTAATAGTATCAAGAATCAGTTTATTTATATAGCGCCAATTTACAACAGATGTCGTCTCAAGGCACTTTACAAGAAAACCAATTAAAATCATAGATACATCATTACAAATCAGTTTGAAAAAGTTTCTAATCTAAGCATTTACATGTTTGACAAATATTGAGACCAGTTGGAGAACATCTCCTTAACTAGTTAACTAGTAAGAATATCAGTGACACACATTGACTAGTCATGCCTTTTTGATCTAATTAGTTGACATGTAAAAAAAAACTTTTTTACTTGTTTACTAGTGATATCAACAGGTTTCCAACTAGTGACCTTCTGAGCTTTGGGCCCCTTACTAGTTTATTAGTCATTATGTTTTGTCTCACAAGTTGACTAGTAAACTTAATTAAACCTCAACCAGGACTTTGATGCCAATAGTAGGAGGCATGGCCTCACTAGTACAGCCTCTATTCAAGCTATCTGCAGCTACTAGTGCTACTAGTTGCTTGAAAAAATTTGACTATTGAAACCTTTTGTTATACTAGTGCAAAAAATATTCAACTACTATGGTCAAAGTGTAAACTAGTAAAGAACACTGAGGTCTGATATCAATGATATGGGAAGAAATACTAAAACGACCTGGAACTATTACTAGTAGTTCCAGCTAATTTTAATTTCTAATTTTCTTCTTGGTTTATGTCTTTTCTGTTTGCACAGCCTGAGAACCTGCTATATTATACTATGGATGAGAATGCTAAGATCATGGTCAGTGACTTTGGTCTATCTAAGACACTTGAACAGGGAGTGATGTCTACAGCTTGTGGTACCCCAGGGTATGTTGGTAAGTGAACCTAAAAGTTTGCTTTGTAAATAAAGTAAAACAGTGTCTTTGAATTTTTGTTATTTTTTAGTTGTGCAACTTGAGATGAAAATGAAATTAGTCCATTTGTAAATATTTATTTCCTCTCCTCTCTCTGTCCACCTCCTTCTCCTCTCAGCTGAACATAATTTCCCAAATTAAGTCCCCTCCTTATTTCACTATATACACACTTCTCTGCCGTTCTCTCCCCGCTGAAATATTCCCTTTTCCTTGCCTTACGTTGTCTGCCTCGCACCCCCATTAGGTCAACTATGTTCCTACAAGCCGTCTTCCTTCCTAGCCTCCTATTGTTCTTTTTCCGCCCCTGCAATTTCTCTCCCTTCTGCTCGCTGCATTGTCCTTGCTGATCTCTCCATTTGTGATCTCCGGTTATCTTTCAGAGTTTTTTCAGTGCATTCTTTCTCAAACTCATCGTTTGAGTATTTATATGTTTCTTGTTGTCAGCTTTCATCTTGTTTCTTTATTCAGTTTGTTTTCTCACTCCTCCATGCCGGTTAGTTATTATTTCAGTTCATGTTCATATCATTATTCATTCCCTCAAAACATACTTTTTCTGTGATCATTCCACCTCTGCTTAAGTCACTTATCTCAGACTGCGACAGTATCTGATAATACCCTAAAAATTGAACACATCAGTCCCAAAAAAGTAGAAACTCAGCTCATGCTGGCATTTTTCCTTTTTTGTGACATATCAATTTGACTTCCACAGCAGCAAGTGCTTGTTAACCTGAACGTTGCTTACTTTTTCCCTTTTCAGCCCCTGAGGTTTTGGCTCAGAAACCGTACAGCAAAGCAGTAGACTGTTGGTCCATTGGAGTTATCACATACATCCTGTAAGTGTTTTTTACCTCGGTACCATTAACACCACTCATAGCCAGGTTTTAACCAAAGCTTAAAAATGGAAAATGTAGAAAGAGGTTTCTTATATTGTGAAATGTTTAAAAATGATCAGGATTGATTCCATGCCTTCCAATGTACATTGCATATCATATTTTTCAATGCATTACACCATCGGAAGCTACCTCATTACCTGACAGCTTTGTTCCCTCAAAAGGAAGAAGTTATATAGGGGCAACAAAGCGTTGTAAAAGAGCTTAACCCGACATTTGTCTGTCTCTGTGTTGATGGATGGGTCGTCAACATCCAGGAAAATAACTTCCCTTCTTTGAACCAATTTGTATGTTCTCTTGGTGAAAAAAACTGAAAACCTCATTGAGAACATCTTCACCATATGGAGTTATGTTCCTGTAAGGCTGCTGGAACTCTTCCGATCAAGATATTTATTTAAATATTTTGAATCGATCAATAAGTACAGTCAGGCTACCCATTATTGGTTAAATTGACAAATGATAAATAGCCTATCAGATTGTCTCTTCCTTGTGTTTCATCTTTTTGCAATTTTTTCTTAAATCATGCAGAATGAAATTCACCAGTAATTGGAAAAGTCCACAGATGTTGTTAGAAAACTGTAGGGAACAAAAATTATGAAAATCTGTTTATACTGGAGTCATTTATCAGTCATGGTTTTCTTTATTCTTTTTACTCAAAAACTGAACAAAGATATAGCTGACTTAACTCTATTTTCTACAGACTCTGTGGCTACCCTCCATTCTTTGAAGAGAATGAAACTCGTCTGTTTTCAAAGATCTCAAGGGCAGACTATTCCTTCCATGCACCTTTCTGGGATGACATCTCTGACTCAGGTATAAAAAAAAAAAACGGACAGAAATTATAAGATTTTACTAATTTATATACCAAAAATGGTAAGAATCGTTAAACAAAATCCTATTTGGAAAATGGATCCAAATAAATCTGTACTGCCTTCAGCTTTCATTTAATTGAAAGGATATTCAATCAAACTTCTCAAAGTAAAGTTTTGAGCACACAAGAATTAGTGCTTCTTTGTTATATTGGTGCCACTGTTGAGTAACAGGGTTTAGCGACTGTTCTGTTGTTCCAATTTCTTGTAATGGACTAACAAGGGCTAACAGGGCACCTAAAGAGGAAGAATACATAAATCCAAAAGCTACATAAAGGTAAATTCCAATATTTTGCGTTCTTGTGGACAAAACCTACAGAACCTTCTTCTGGTGCAGAATTATGGTGTTTGTCTCACAAATAAACCAATTAAACCTTTTTGAAACCAGTGCTATGTTTGGGACTGAAGAGATTTAAACATGTGTTGCAGTTCAGATGTAGCAGCTTTAACCATTATCTTTTATCTCATGCGTCAACAGCCAAAGACTTCATTCGGAATATGATGGAAAAAAAACCAGCAAAACGCTTTACTACTGAACAGGCACTCAGACACCCCTGGTCAGTTCAACTTCTTAACCATAAGAAAGTTCTTTAATCTTGTTTTTAGTCTGTTCCTGCTAACATACACAATTGATGTGATTCCAGGATTTCTGAAAACACAGCTAAAGACCTGGACATTTATCAGTCTGTCTGTGAACAGATGGGGAGAAACTTTGCCAAATCTAAATGGAGGGTTAGTAACTGTTTTTCACAGCTTCAAAACCACAACCACATTTAAGTGTGATCAAAACATTTGTTTCTATTTTGTGTTAGAATGATTCTATCTTTTAAAGGGTTGTTTTTTCTTTCTTAGTTTCTCCACATAATTCATAAATTTTTAGGTGCTGAAGCTAATATTTTCCTTAAACACTTTAAAATAACCTTGTTATTATGACAACCTTTTATACTCATTGATAATTCATGATAAGTGAAATCTGAATGTACACTTTCTGTATAGTTTTAAGCCCATTTTCCAACATTTTCAACTCACTAATATAAATCTACATATTAACGGAAAGTATGGGCTCAGGAGTTTAACCTGGATTAAGCACTGTGTAATTATTAAACAGTTGCTGTTTGTCAATATAGCACAACAGAGGTTTATCTAACCTCTAAAAGACAAATATATACAAACAGTATAGATATATAAAAGTCTTTCCCACGGAAAAGGACCCTTTATCTTTGGTTATAGTCATAGATCCATGTAAGTGAACAGGTCACAAGAATCCATTCATCCATCCACCCATTGGCTATACCTGGTTAACTCTGAACAGTCATAGAGGGCTGGTGGCTTTTTCAACAGATGTGAGACGATGGGTCCACTGGTTGCCAGTCCATCACAAGGCAACAAAGAAACACACAGAACAAACAGTGCAAGCACACACTTTCAACTAAAGATAATTTAGAGAGGCCAGTTAATTGTGAAGTCATGTTTTTGGACTGGGAGGAACCACTGAATTTTTAAGATATGAAATACTTTTTGACTAATAATACAAGCATGAATCTTGATAGACCAGATGGATCAGTAATAACAACAGACATCCATTTGATTTGTAAAGTATGACTATTGGAGCGTGGGAACAATAAAAACAAGTAAGTTGGTTGTTGATCTTAGATCTGTAACTTTTTTGAAATACTTTTTCCCAAAGAGCACCATGATTTTCTACATGAAATTGCTCTATTTCATAAATGATAGAATTATATGATCCTCTTCTCCACCTGCCTATTCAAAACATGTGGGCTTTCTAATATATGAGATTAATGGTAAGATAACAGGATACGCTAAAAGTTGAACATCAGCAGATTATAAGAAATGTCATGAGAATGTGAGTGACTGTTGAAAAGCAGTAGCATTTCACAATAATTTTTTTCTCTTTTTAAGTTGTTTTTCTCCCTGTTTTTCTTAGCTAAACTATGTTCCTGTGTTACCTTAGATGATTCTCATCTTGGTTATTTTATTTAGATCATGATCAATTTTATTTCCTTCGTTTAGTTCTTAATTGGATTAGATAATGCTGGTTTCCAATCAAGCCGCTGCCCTTCTTCCTAGTGTTTTTCTTTTCATCATTGTAACAATTTCTTTATCATTTCACTTTGATAACTACTAATCTTCATTTTCTATTTAAATAGATAATGGTTTTGCAAACGAATAATTGACCAGTAATACACACGATATGCGTCATGCTATTTTTAAGCCTTTTTACTCACAGGAAACTCACAGATCACAGACCTCATGTTTCTGGAAAGCGTAACTCTGTCAGAAAGTGATGGTAAACACAGCTAGAAAGTCATGAAATTTTACACCAAAGTCTGGGTAAGTTCTAAATCAAACCTCAGCCCACTAAAGCTTTACCTCATAGCAGCCTGATGATATAAGCTAATATAGCTTCATCACCGGTGAAAGTTTGCTGAGAGAAAGCAAAAACCAGAGAGCATTGGTGTGGAAGAGGTGTCAGAAGATATGATGTTCAACAGTAACAGATGAGATATATTATCCAGAGTCTGGTCTATTGATGTCTGCAGGTCAAAAATGGAACGGAGGACATTGTTGTGGACATGGATAGTAGTGGTTTGCTCAGGAGTCAACTGTTGTAGCATATCGGTAATTTGGTCAAGGGTGGCGATAGTTCTGGCTTGATGATCTTAGAGGGAGTGAAGAACAGATTTGTAAGTTCATATAGTAGATGATTGGTCGACAATTAACCTCCTGAGAGCTTCCTGTGGGTCAGCTTGCCCAGACCCTAAACTACGGTAAACTAATTATTATTTGATAGAGAAAAGGGATCAGATATATTTATATTCTCATTGTCAGTAGTAAGTAATTGATTTGCAGTCATTTCTCTCTTGTTTCAACAGCAAGCCTTCAATGCAGCTTCAGTTATTCATCACATGCGGAAAGTGCAGCTATCCCACAGTGAGCCCCACCCTTCACCCGTCTGTCTTCCCAGCCTTGTAGTAGAGTCTTCAAATCAGACTGACTCAGATGTGCTAAAGCCCTGCTCTGATCAGAGTGGCTACCTTGATCCTAATGGGAACCCTATTGCAATGGCTAATCATTCATCACCCACCACTGTGGTGGATCTAAAGAATGATCCCCATACCTTCCATTCAGAAGGTGACACTCATTTTAGGCCGTCTTTGAGGTAAGAGGTTTTGCCATTCCTTATCATTTTCAAGGGAAAGGAAAAAACGTTTCTATCATGAAATAAAGTATTACATTTGCATATGTGAACTTCTTGTGATTATGTCTATTATTATACCATTCTATTTAATAATTTGGTAATTAGGATGCAAATCAATACCAGCTACTATATTGATTTTCATCCTTTTTACCAAATCATAATTATTTAGCTAAATAAAGCAAGGACTCTTTCTGAATATTGACATTTTTTACCTTGACTTTACCATTCAGTTTTGCACAAGCTTTTCTTATTTCATACAAATATTTCAAATTCCTTTTGTGGACTAAATTGTTGTGATAATTTTGTGAATTATGTTTGTTTTTTTGTTTTCTTTTTTGTTTTTGCCTGCATTTAATGTGAATTTTTTCAGTGCACCCATTAGAAAATTTTGAACTAAAAAAACATCGACATATACAGTACACTTTCCGGTTTCTTCAGATTGAGCAAAGTGAAAAATTCCCAGGATTGAGCTCTTAGAATGATAGTGCTTTGAAATACATTGCTAATTTTTGGTGATCATATAATTAATTCTTGCTGTGTGCTTGGATTCAGCTTAGAAGTTGTGTCGCAGAGAAGGGACCAGCAACTTCAGTCTGGAGTGTGCACTATTGTGTGATGACAAGAACCACCTAAAATGAAGGTAAAATATAATTTTTGATGTAGACTTAATTTTAAAATAGTTTCTGCCATTTTTTTAATACTTGACTTTTTTATGCAGTTTTTTTGAGTCCCAAGTTGCTGGACAAACATCCTCCTTGACACACAAACTGCTAAACTTCACCACACTGATTGCTGCAGATTAGAAGACCATAGCAACGTATTCAGTGACTAAATATTCAGAGACGGCTACAGCTGAAGCACTGTACACAATAAATGTCTAAAGCATAAATTCATACATTCAGCATCAAAGATGGATGATAATTGTTCATTGATTATTCTTCCCATTATGTAACAAAACGTGGGTTTATCTTACATAGGCATAGAATACTTAATTCCAGCAATATTTGAACTTGGGTTTTGATTGGAAAGATTTTAGTAAGAATTACAATTAGCCATTTACTTCAAAGTCCTGTTGTTTGTATATTGTGTGTTCCAAAAGAACACCCGTGTATATTTGTATACTTATAATAAAATGAATTTGGTTTTTATTTTGGGGCAATTAGATGATTTAACAATAATTTGTTGTTTAACACCTGATCCACCTATATTGTTTTATATCATTTATCAGTTATGCACATTTTAATCTCATTATGTCACAACTGCATATGTCAGCTGTTAGACAGTCTTTTGTGCTTTGAAAAAATGATTTGATATATGGACATACACTTTCCTGGTCTATATTACTGATGTCAAATAATGCTCAACTAAAGTTCTCCAGTATGTTTTTAAGCTGCTCTCTTAAATATTAATTGATTTCGCAAACTGGTAAATAGATGCTAATACTGGGGATGCACTGATAGTAGTAAATTTTAGTCTGTATTTCCTAAAACCTCTACCTCCGAGTGACTGTCCCTGTAAAAACAAATGACTTAAAGGGGGGGTTTAAAAAACAACCTCAATTCCATGCCATTGTTTCTCTACTACCAGTTGAGCTACTATGTAATGTCCAGTCATCCAACATCTCACTGATACTAAAAGTTTCTTTTTGCAGATGCACAAAGAAACTTCACAAAGATTTCAAAATGAGCAGAATCCATTTTTGTATTGTGTTTGCATTGAATATATGGTAACAGCTGCT
>JAVLVB010000614.1:96877-111606 GCA_032876305.1 Orestias chungarensis | reverse complement strand
ATATATATATATATATATATATATATATATATATATATATATATATATATATATATATATATATATATATATATATAATCACTTCTATAAGTTCCTTTTTTTGCTTTCTCAAAAATCTGACATTACTGTTAGCAGTGAGTGTGAAATATGAGGAACCAGGTACAAAGAATTATTTAGTTTGAAAAAAGTGCTATGCAAAGAGTTCAGATATAAAAAATATAGGCTTTTTATGATGACAGAGCAAACAGATGAGCTATTGTGTAATCTTAGCCCTGACAATTGTGAAGTTCTTCAGCTTTATTTCGAAGTTTTTTCAAGATGTCTTTCAGTTTGGTATCAAGTCCTTCCAGTTTTGCAGACTTCTGGATTATCTCATCCTGTAGTCTTTTAAGGGAGTCTGCTTTTCCTGGAGAGTAGATGAGAAAACCAGGATTGATCAAGTAACAGATTTAGAAAACCCACCAAGTGTTACAAAACAGCAACCTATCTTACAGTCAGTTAATCCTCGATGTTTAAAATGAGACAATCATTTATGAAAAAACTTAGCTGCTAAAAATAAATATGCAATATTAATCAATAATCAACAATATATAACATCAATTTAATATAAAAAGTTAAAGGTTTGTCAAACTTTATCAGCATTCCTGCATTACCTTTGAGAGCATCTGACATGTTAAGAGAGGTGTTAGTCAGAGTTCCAGCTTTTTCCTGTAGTTTTTCCAGTCTATCTGCTACAGGAGCTGTCTCTCCAGTATCTCCAGTGTCCGCTTTGTTTTTAAGACTATCAAGCCGTTCTGCCAAAATCTTTAGATCCTAAAAATACACACACATCTCTTAGCATGTAAATAACTGAAAAATTAGCTTAATTTATATTTGTGTTAGTAGATTTAACATCACATTAAAAAACTGTTGGTTTGGTAATACTAAATATGTCTTTACATTTCCTTATTATATGTTCTATCACCCCTTTGGTTAACCAAAGTCTTGTAAACTTGGTGACTATTGATTGTTATGCATGCAATGCCTTGTTCTGTGGCAGTTCTTTCTATAAAGGGGAATCCTTTCTTTTAAATGTGCATAATCAGGGGAAGGGATTGCTGCAAAGGCAATGACCGAATACAATTAAAATTATGTAAACATCTTAAATTTGATTATAGTCTCATTTAATTAGAAGTAATTTTACGTGTTCACTACTTGTGTTAGCAATTAAATTTATATTGCAGATTTATTTGTTTACATCCAGAGGGCTAACAAAACTAAAGTGCACTCTCTTAGAAAAAGTTACTCCTTTTATTAAAGTATTGAAAGACTGACAAATAATTAGTATCAACCTTACAAAACAAGGAATTATGATTGGAAGTTTAATTTTCTCCCCCCAAAAAATTGGAAAAATCTGTTTATGCACTTTTATATTTCATTAATTTAATGAGATGAAAATGCAGCCAAGCAATAGAAACTACACTTTACAACAACATTCATTCAAAGTAGGGACTGAGCCATTATCCTGCTTTAAAAAAACAACAAAAAAATCAGAGAGATTAACACACACTTTGTTTAAAGTTATTTTTCCCAAACTTTCCAGCTGGAGGAACTCACCGTTTCTACTGCAGCTGCTTCATTCTCAGCTTCTTCTGCAGTCTTCAGGGAATCAGGAGCTTTCTGCTGTGAATACTGGAGTTGTTCTTTTAACTGATCCAGCTGGGCTTTCATTGGTGTCATCAGTGTTCTTGTATCATCCAGCTCCTTCTCTGCTGGCTTCAGCAGGTCTTTCACCTTCATCGAAATAGAAAAGTGAATATATCTCTGAAGCAGGTTTTATTTCATTAACTGTGGAAGAAATGTTAGAGAGAGTTATGTAAATTCCCTACTTGTGTCAGGTTATTATTGATGCTTTTGATGAGATCCAAGCTGTCGAGCAGTTTTTTTTCCAAAGTGGAGAGGGAGTCATTTCCAGATTCTAAGCCTTTCAGGAGGTCAATCACATTGTTCTTGGCTTCCAGTCCATTGACCCTGTCAATGTGTAATATTATATGTCATGCACATTTTGATGATCATTTATTTTGAATTTGGTTACAATCTAAGTTGAGTGATTTCTGATCAATTACTGATATTGATATGTGGGATTGTAGTTTTGTTGGTATTGTTTTGGATTGAGGTTGAAATATTTTAATATAACATGCCAGACCATATGAAAAATGTCACTGGTCAAAACAGAAGTTGGAACTAATTTCACTTGGCGTGTTTTGTGTTATTTTGAATGTTTTTTTAAAGTATGGATTGTAAGGTTTCCAATTATGTAAATCTCATTAAAAAAATCACAAAATATCCCCCTCCAAACCAGATCAGCAAACAGGGAGTGTTATCAAAGGATGTTCATTTACATTACATTGCAATAAGCCCATCCCCTATCAGTGACTGTCAACAGATAAGAAAAGGGGTGCCAAAATAATTTTCATTTTGGATCATGAATGTTCTCAAATTGATAAAACTATCCCTTAACAAACTGTTAAAATATTAATAAATAGATGTCTTACACATTTGATGAGTTAGCAGATTAAATCAGCTTTGATTGGATTGATAAAATAATATTAAAGCACACCTTCCAGGTCCCATTTATGTTTCCTATTAGTGTCCACAGGGCCACCTAAATAGCTATGGAGCCCTGTATTTGGCCTACATGCCTTAGGTGTGATATATGTGAGTTGCAAAGTGTGCAGACAAAATTGAGCTTTTGTAAGGCCAATCTATTCACAAACATATTTTTTAAGGTATTCGGATTTGATTTTGTTGTAAATGGGCCCTATATAAATAAACTGATTCTTGAATAGAGCTGTGAGCCTTTGTCTCGTTAATCTTTTTCATTGAGTCCCCTGTTAAACCAGGACAAAGACTTATGGGTTTATGTTCTCTCAGCCAAAAAAAAAGGCAAAACCTATCTGCAAATATATTGGCCTTTTTTTCTAATGCCAATATTAAACAGCCATTTTTTTGGGATTACCAGTTAAAGGTGAATACAATCAATTTACAATTTTTAAACGTCAGAAGGTGTTGTTTAAATCATGTGGATGTTTCTTTGGGAATTCAACTACAGTGTAGTATATTTTCAAAAACATACACAAAACATTAAATGTGCTTTTTAATAATTTTTCCCGGTTTCTATTCTGGTGACTTGTTCTAACTTTTCTTCATGTTGTGTCACAAAGTCTTGTGATTAAGACAATAGTGAAAGTTTTTAGTGAAAACCCTTGGTATACTTTGAATGAAAACACAAAAATTAGTGTACTAACCTGGCTTCCTGAGCCTCTTGTAGCAGTTTCCTGGCTATGTCCAGCTGGGGCTTGGCCTCCTTCAGCACATTTATTGTGCTTGGCAGATTTTCCGCCAGGTTTTTGAGCTCGTTCCGCTTTGTCTCAAGTGTAGACAGAGTGACAGGCAGCTTGGCGTTCAGAATCCAGTCACTTATCTCCAGTACCTGAGTCAGGTTGGAGGATGGGTCTAAAGACATAGTAAAGTTCAGTTTTTACACAATTTGTACCTAAAATTACAATCACTTCAAGAATTGTGCTCTTAAGTAACCTCTACCTGACAGAAACTTTCTGAGCTCTTTAACAACGTTGCGCATCTCCTTCAAGTTATGCTCCAGCAAATCTCTGGCCTTTGTAGTGTTGTTGGATAGATCTTTGGCTAATTGTCTCACCTCATCTGTTTTTTTCTGTGTATTCTGAAGCTGCAGAGAAGTATTAAATAATAATAAAATAAATGAAATACATTGAACTGAAAATAAAAAAACAAAGAATTAGAATCTGAAAATGTCTTAATGACAAGAATCTTAAAAAAACAAAAAACTCCTGGAAAGCTGTTTTAATGAGGACTGAGTGTTTACCATCTTTGTAGCCTCTGTAATCTTCGCAGTAAACTTGCTCAGACGATCTTTCACATCCATAACATCATCTTTAGCCTTTCCACTTAAAGGCAGAGCGCCAACACACTTTGTTCCATTTTTACAGAATGGGCTACCCTCTTGTGGACACCATGCATCCCCCACACATTGAAGAGGAGTGCATGGCTCTGAGCGAACACTGCCACACACCTGGAAAAAAGAAGTCACACATCAGACAGACAGTCATTAAAATAATAAACTCAATCGAGTCTCAAGTTCTTTAAAAAGATTTTCTGGAAAGTAAACTTTTATTTAGGTGGTTCCATAACCTGCCTTTTTATGTAATTATTTTTTCTAAGATAAAATTGTGTTACTGAATACATCCTATTATGAAAATCTAAAACCATTTTTGTTTTTTTTTAAGGCCAACATTGGTTCACACACACATTCACACTGGTAATGGTAAGCTATCATTGCAATTTTTCAGGAACAATTCTAAAGCTGCCGCCTCTTGATGTAAAAGTTTGTAGTTTGACTGGCTATGGAAGATACCTGTTTAGCAACAGGAGTTAGGTCTGGTTGGGAGGCCATGTTGTGCTTGAGCGTGCTCAGGCCTCTGGTGTTGTTTAGCGGCACTTCATTCTGAATGTCTTTTGTCGCCTCTTGGATGTTCCTTGCCTCATTTACTGTGTTTTCAGTAGAATTAGCTTTCTTAGACGCATCTGTCGACTCATCATAGGCATTCTTGATTATATTGAGGTCTCCTGTGAGTCAAGGCAGAAAACGGGGTTTTTGAATTTGCTGAATATTGACAACGTACAATTTCAGATGATAACCTCTTCAAGTTGCTTTTATTTAAAAGAAAACACTGTGGTAGAGCTAACCTGCATTATTGGGATCAATGTAGTTCTCCATGGCATCTTTCTTGGTTTTGTAAATGAGAGAAATGCTATCCAGCAAATTCTGTAATTTATCTAGCTCAGATTTCAAACCAAGATCTCTCACTGGAGGAGGAAGGGACTTATTGACTTTTTGTAGCTCATCTCTGAAAGAAAACAATTATATATATATATATATATATATATATATATACTTCCCAGTAATGTACATATTTGAAACAAAGTTATTGCACTATAATTTAGCAGCTTCTCACCTCAGTTTGTTAAGCTGGAAAAGAGCATCATCAAGCTGTGTATCAGTGTTAGGTGGTCGGGATACTGACTCCATGATCTTCTTTAGGTTGATCTCAAGAGCGCGGATGTGTGGCCCAAAGTTTCCAAGATCACCAGATCCAGGAAGAGAGGGTATTCTAGAAGAAAGTTCCTCTAGAACAAGGATGATGTTTCTTTGTTCCGAGTCCAGGGTAAAGAAGCAGTTTGGACAAAGTTCACAGCCAGGAAATGAATCACAGTACCCTCGACTGCAAGAGTCACACCGTGTCCCAGTGACACCCTGGCGGCACAAACACTCTCCAGTTTTTTTATCACAAACTCCTTGAAGGGTTCCCTGTATATTACACTCACAAGCTGTAGAAAAAAAACACATAATTACCATAAAGAACTAGCTGGGGGCTAAACACCCTCCTTAGTAAATACTAAAGCAATAAACTCAAACAGAGTGTTGATCAGCTGGAGCTTAATAATACTTATAAGACATCTGCGAAAGATTGTTCAATGTTATTTCTTTTTGCATTCTAAAGCTCAACTCACTTCTGATCCAGAAACATTTTTTCATTTCTAAAGATTTTTTTTTTTATAACAAAAAAAAAAACTAAACTAATCCAAAAATCCCAGCCACAAATAACCCACTTTTAGGTTTATAATTCCAAGTAATTTGAAACTCTATCTGTTTAAAAAGGTTTTTCTATATTTCTATCTATTTGAATGTCTCTTCTGGAATAGAATATTTGACACAATAAAGCTTTGGTAATGCGGGAAAAGCTTTGATCAAAGAACCAAAAATAATACACAATTTGTAATCAAAGATTGGGACTCACGTCGACATCCAGATAGAGGGCTTCCATATGTGTTGTCTGCACACTCGGTGCATGTTCTACCTCCAAACCCTTCTCTGCACTGACATTGACCTGTCACCTGCAAACAAAGAAATTCATAGTATGCCAGTGCTTTCAGGTGAGAATTGGTGTACAGTTCCTACCTGATCACAGGTGTCATCTGTTGACCATGTTAGGTCACAGCCACATGGTTCACAAAATTCTGATTGGGGTGGTTTCCAGTAGCCTTTGGAACACAAATCGCAAGTGAGGCCATGGAAGTGGGGTCGACAGTGACACTGGCCGGTAACAGGGTCACATAAAAATGGCAGGGCGCCGAGTGGAGAACAGGAACATTCTGCAGAGTGGGTTAGACCAGATGACTGTAAGGATATTACCAACAAGAAAGGACAATTTGAAAAAGCAAAAAGATCTATTTCAGCATAAAGAGAAGTTGGCAGCTACTGTTAATCAGAGCAAACAGGAAAGACATCAGTGATCTCACAGACACAACAGCTCAATTTTTAAATGGACAATAACTGTCGAAACTAAATATTTAGACAAGTCTTAAGAAGCCTGAAGACTGTATGACAATCTCATGAAGAGGATAATCAGGGTTGAACATAATCTTCTTGAACTTATGAGAAATCCTATTTTGCACAGTCATCAGAAGTGGTTCACAAGTTTTCCCAGAACAAAACCAGTATTCTTTATGAGGAAGTTGAGCCTTTTTGAGACCCCGACTCTAATGCTGCTGTCCCAACAAATAACAAACAACATTTCACTTTCCACAAGAGACTTATGGAATGTTTAGTACATCTTCAGGCAAACACTGAAGGAACTAAGCTTCCTCAAGAAGTACAGTTGGTTCTGTTCCTTTTTGTAGAGAGCTTAGGTGTTGTGAGTCTCATTCCATCTGATGTCCAGGTACTCTATCACGACTGCCACTTTTAGTCCCATAAACAAACAAATAAAACTAAACAAAAAAATGAAATTGTGTTTAATTTACAGTGTTTCATTGAATATCTAAAATGATCTCTGTGGTTTTGTTAACATTTAAGATAAGATGATTGCTCTCACACCAAAACACATAGTTTTTTGCCCATTGGTCTGGGAAGCACATTTACAAACATTTCAAAGCTATTTAGTCCATAATTGTGCTCTTAGAAAAAACATGGAAACTTTTTAAGACAGTTACCATACCACCCAGTATTGGATAGCAATTCACCCGCTGACTATGCAAGTATAGTATGCAAGGCTATGGTAAACCATACAATATATAGTTTACCTGTATACAAAACAATATTTTAAACTACAACCTTCAGACAGAACAGTGGGGATATAAGGCAAAACAAGGATAAAAGATCTGAAATGGTTTGCAGATTAAATCACAAATTTCTGAAACTGAATCCTGTTGACAATTGAGACTAAAGTGTGATTATATGCACTTAATTACAATCTATTGAATGGCTGTATGAGGGATGAAATTGACAAGAAATACTGGAATATATGCAAGACAATTGTAATGGTGAAGTTAGCACATCGGTTCTCTGGGGCGCTTGCAAGCCCATAATGAGAGGGAATTGAATAGCTAGATCAGCACGTTTGAAAAAGATAAAACAATAAAAATTAAAAAACAGGCAACAAGATATGTAAAATATGTTGAAAAACTGTGAGGTGGCCTGTCATAGGATTTGAAGGTTGATTGTAAGTATACGTTTTTCTACTTTTCACTTTGTGTATGTACTCTTAACAGTAGGAAATTGATGTACACCCTGGTTCCGAGCTACAAAATTTTCTTTTAGTACATTCGTTCGTTTAGTACATTTTTGTTTAGTACATCTTTCTGTTTTGATCCTTTATTTTAAAACTCGTTATGGACAGTAAATCTTTAAGATTATTTATTTTCTAGGGTGCCATTGAAAATGTTTGAAAGGTGTATCCAGAATGTTAATGTACGTTTGTTGTGTTTGAAAATCTCGATAAAAACAAAAAAACAACAGCTTTGAAATGTTTTTAAATGGCCTGCCCGGACCAATGGGCAGAAACTTTGGTGCTAAAAAGTAGTTGCAGAAGGCTCTGTGGGGTTTATTAATTTTCTCAGTCACTGTTAAAATATGGCAACAGATTACATTGTGCAGTACAGATGAAGACACCGGTCATTCTGTGCTGTATTTTGTAATTTAACACAATAGCAGTTCAGTAATAATATTAACGCAAATCAGAAAGAATTACATTTTGTCCTAAAATACAAATAATGATCAAACAAGATGAATGGTTAAGTTACTGTTCTGCTTTGTTTAATAAGAGTTTAATTTCTAAATTAAACACTTTATGTGTTGCTACTAAAGCTTTGTATGTTCAAAAAATAAAAGAATAAATTGTAATCCTGTTAAAAGTCAATTTGAATAAGACGTATTACATAATTTTCTTTGTTTCTTGGTCGTCTTGGACATATAAGTGCTGTATAACTTACGTTTGCATCCTGCAGGGTTCAATGAGCTCAGATTGTAGAATCCTCTTTTGCAGTGGTCACAGTGGGGACCCTCCACGTTAGCTTTGCACTGACAGTAGCCGGTGCTGTCTTCACACTTGCCCTCATTTACCGTCCCTTCTGCACTACAAATACAGCCTGGAGGCAACAGAAGGTGATACATTGTCTTAAACGCAGCTTCACCTTTTAAAAACTGTCTGGAAGAAAATGTTTTTTTACTTACGTATGCAAGCATCAGGACGATCCATTCGGCTACGGGGGTTTGGTTGGTACCCTGGAGCACACTGGTCACACTTAGGCCCTGTGGTGTGGTGCATACAAGCCTCACATACTCCTCCACTTTTTCTTCCACTGGCCTCATACACTGCTGGGTCGAAGTGACAGCGCTGGGCGTGGTTGTTACACTCACAGCCTATGTACAGGACAAACAAAATAATAAAATCTGCTTTGACATAGTACTACAAATCTTTTATTACTTTCAAGGTTAAATACTTCTGTATTCTATACCGAAAGCTTTTTTGTGGCAAAAAGGTCATAACGTCAAGATGAACTGTTTTTGTGTGTGCGTGTGTGTCCCAGTATGTGTGTGTCCCAGTTTCTGTTTACTCCTGGGATGGATTTAGAAATAAATCATTCACATTGAGTGTTGTGAGCTCTATGTGAATGTGAATATAAACAGAGCTTGGTATTGCAGAGGGTAGAAGAAACCCCAGTGGAGAAATATCAGCTCGATATTTGACATTTTGAGAATGAGAAACAGTTTGTATCATTTTCAAATTTCACCAGATTGTTTAATTGATGCCTTGCAAAATCGTTTGACTTGCTAGTCGAGTGATTCTACATGTCAATACATCATTAGGTGGTTTTAGAGAGTTAGAAAAGGTTCTATAAAAGCAGTCAGAAAACAATACACCAATGTATTAATATTAGAGAACATATTTTGCAGTTATGAGTACTTTTAAATGTATATACTTTTTAATACTTAAATATTTAAAACAGTAGGTACTTCAGTATTCTACGTTGAGCAAAATTACTTTTACTCAATTTAATACTGAAAGCGAGTAAGATTAAAGATCAGTAATACTATAATTGAGTACTTTGTCCACCACTGCCTCCTAATAACCTTTCTCTTTTTGTAGCTGTTTGAAACTGAGGCTTATGATCAGACGAGTGAATCCTGCTTTTGTCTTCTTTTTACATTCTTCTCATAGTTGTTTGATGCATCTAGGTATGATGCCACTACTTGTGTCATTTTCAATAATTTCATGAATGAAGTTAACTTGTCACAACTCTAAATGAAAAGGATGGAAACTGTGGATAACAAATTTACGTTGGCAAGTGTGTGTGTTCTGATCCTCTGCAGGTCTCCAAGGTAGATCATTGTAGAGGTCAGCACAGCGCTCACAGTTTATGCCAGCTGTGTTGTGCTTGCAGTCACAAACAGGATTCACCTGCCAAGACGAAAAGATAAAGAAATGAAGTCAACAGTTCAATTTTGCTCAGACAACAACAGACATGCATGCTAGCCTAATACCATGGTCTGCATTAAATACTGAAAGGATACTAGAGATGCATTAATTAGAAAGACAATTAGAAGATATGTGAATAAATGTAGGTAAACAAATGAAAACATGTTTACACATTAAACATACATGATGTTAATAGACACTAAAAACATTATTTGCTCTCACACCTGTATCGAATTGGAATTGGGGCTGCTGAATTCCTCTGGCAGGCAACGGTCAGAATGACCATGGCACATGCAGGTGCCCATCACTCTCATTTCCTTTAGAGCAAAAAACTTGCTAATAGTTCTGCCCGGTAAAGAAGGCACATCACCCAGCTCGGTCAGCGTTACCCGGAGTCCTGTGAAACCAGACTTCTCTGGGGACACCACAGTGGGTAAGCAATTTTCACACATCAGCTGGGTATACACTGCTGATAAACCCATTTACAACAGGACAACACATATACCTTCAATTTTCTGGCTGTCTGAAGCAGGAGCAAAGATGTACTGATATGATGGGCTGAACTCAATCTATGGAAAGCAAGCAGAGTTACTTTGAGTGTTCATTTGCCTCACTGTATTTTCTAATTCAAACAGAAAGACTCTTGTTATTTTTAAAGGGCAGCATTCTTAACCTGAAATACTCTAAAAACCACAACCAAATAAAATAAAACTATGACAACATTTTTTATATAACACAGAAAGTGCAGCAAATTAAATATATTTAGAACATTGCAGAGTTGATTATTATTGAAAAATGGTCCTTACTGTTTCGTCTACGTATGGGTTTATGTGGGGCTGCAGTGTATGGCAGTAAGTCTGCTCCAGACTGAGAGGGGTAGTGGTTTGGATCCCAGGAAAAGCTTTCTTGCAGTTTTCCGCCAAGTAGAGTGCAGGCTGCCATGTCCGACCATTATCTAGAGATCTCTCTATAACCAGGGCACTAGGACGAGGACCCTGAAGATAAAACAAGTCCCAAGTTCTTGCATCTAACAAAGCCTTTTTGCCTTGGGAGCCGAAAAGTTTAGACTCATACCTTGAAGCTGAGCACCAAATTGTCAAGCTGAAACAAGTTTTTGAGGTCCAACTCTAGAGTGACAGGATTTACCCCTATAAAAGGAGAAAAGGCTTATATATTAATTTCTTAAAGGAAAAAAAATGTTGTTACAAGAATATACATATTTCACTGTCTTGGGCTTAATTTTAATTGAATGTAATGGATCTATATCTTCTTGTTTCACCTTTGCTGGACTGCCACCACCGGTCTGTTCCAGATGTTGTAAGGACGTCTTGGACTGTGTGGGCCAACTGACCCTTTATGTTCCTGGAGTCACATGGGCAACATCTCATCCTCGACTGTGAAAAAAAATTGGAAAATAAAATAGCTTGATGGATTACACAAACAAACATTGCTGTAAATGTTTGACATGTTGTTTCACTGAGTGGGTAATAATGTGACCAGAGGTACAGAAAGATAAAAGTGTCTCTTCCACTTTCCCATCACACATGATTAATAATAATAATCTTCAGGTGGTTTCACAAGTTAGTTGTGTTACTCTGCGGGGCAGACACAACTATGTTGCTCTCTTTACCTATAACTTGTCCTGTTTAATATCGCTAGCACTAAATCCAAAACAAGTAGATGTGGAGCCGTTTCGAGGCACAAGCTCCTCACATGCAGCTGTTTCTTAGGCAGTCGACATGATGTGCTCTCCGTAAACGCGCTGCCACCCTCTACTGTGGTGTTTTATAATCTTGGCGGTTCGGTCGTGTTGTTACGCTCGGGTAGTGTTATTTGCGCTCGCTGGGTTTTGGCACGATTATGCTACCGTATATACTCTTTGATTTCTGAAAGGTGTGTGCAACTGCACGCCTGTTAATTCAGCAGTTTAATGACCTTCACCATGCATTCGCCCCTGATGGTTGGCAGACTTCTGGTTGAGAACATGTGATTAAAGATGTAGGCACTGTAGCAGAGCTCAAATTTCTAATGTAAACATCATTGACGATCAAGTTCATTTAATTGTGGCCACCAAAATCATGATCGCGATCAAATTGCGATTAATCTTGTAGCCCTAGAGGGAAGGCTGCTCCCCACAGTCCTCTGTGCAGCCCTAACCTCCCTCTGTAGAGCCATTCTCTCAGCAAATGTGCAGCTACTGTGCCACACAGTGATATCGAACCAGTGACGACATGTTTAGTCGCATGTTGTCATTCAACCGTTGGTTATCTAGGTTGTTTCCAGAAAATTGTCATTGTGTGTGCATTACATTGATAATTGGAAAACCTTTTGGGGAAAACCTGGTCTGATCCGGAGAGACGGCATCCATCCCACTTTGGATGGAGCCGCTCTTCTTTCTAGAAATATGGCCGAATTTATTAACTCCCTAAATTACTGACAAACCAGGATCCAGACCAGGAAGCAGAGTCGTAGTTTAGAACTCCTCTATGCGGCTTCTCTACAGTTACCTACCCAACATCCCATTGAGACGGTGTCTTGCCAACGGCCAAAACCAAATAGATTAAAGATCAATCTAAAAAGAACTAATCCTGAAAATCTCATAAAGATAAAAACAACTCAGATGAAACAAAAATGTACAACTATTAAGTGTGGCTTATTGAACATCAGATCTCTATCCTCAAAGTCCTTATTAGTTAATGATTTAATTCTTGATGATCAAATTGATTTGCTTTGTCTCATAGAAACCTGGCTGCAGCATGAGGATTACGTTAGTATCAACGAATCAACTCCCTCTAATTATTCAAACTTTCACATTCCTCAAAGTACTGGGAGAGGTGGAGGAGTAGGAATCATGTTTCAATCAGATTTATTAATTAATCCCAGGCCAACTAATAGTTATAGTTCTTTTGAACATTTAACCCTTAGCCTTCCGCATCCAACCTCTAAAAGAATTAAACCACTTCTGTTTGTTATTTTGTATCGTCCGCCAGGTCCTTACTCTGAATTTATAGATCTGATCTCAGATTTTTTATCTGAAATAGTGTTAAACACTGATAAAATCATTATAGTGGGAGATTTTAACATTCATGTTGACACCAAAAATGACAGTCTAATTGTAGCCTTTACTGCCATTTTAGACTCAATTGGCTTCACTCAAAAAATCCAAACACCTACTCACTCTCTTGGTCACATTTTAGACCTTGTGCTCACTTATGGCATTGAGTGTGAAAAAGTTATAGTGCTGCCTCATAACCCTCTCCTTTCTGACCATTTTTGATAACTTTTGAGTTCTTTTTTATCACTGAGTACTTAAAATCTGAAAGAAAATGTCTTTATAGTAGGTGTCTATCGGACAATGCTGTTACAGCCTTCAAAGAATCCATTTCTCCTCAAATTTCTTCAGTATTTCAGAGAAACACAGTGGAGGGCAACAAATTAATTTCATGCCCTACACAGATTGATGCTGTTGTTCATAGTATTACGTCCTCGTTGCATACAACATTAGACAACGTAGCCCCCATAAAAAGGAAAGTGATTACTTATAGGAGGTTGGCCCTCTGGTTTAATTCAGAACTTCGTACTTTGAAGGGAAAAACCAGGAAATTGGAGAAGAAATGGCGGTTTTCGCTTTTAGAGGAGTCCTATTTATCCTGGAAAAACAGCGTGCTTCTGTATAAAAGGACCCTGCGACAAGCTGGATCTGCATATTTTACTTTACTAATAGAGGGGAATAAGAACAATCCTAGGTTTATTTTTAATACAGTTGCTAAACTTACGAGAAATGAAAACTCTGTTATATCACCCATTCCTCAAACTCTTAGCTGTAATGACTTTATGGAATTCTTTATTGATAAAATTGAATCTATTAAAACTAAAATTGATTGCCTCCTACCAAAATTAACTACTACCTCAGTAAGCAATGTGGTACTGAATGTGGCTCTGGAGCCTGATCTCTGTTTGAAGTGTTTCTGAGCTTTCAAAAATATTTTCTTTATCTAAGCCTTCAACTTGTATGTTGGATCCAATGCCGACAAAATTGTTCAAAGAAGTATTTTCTATTATTATTACCCCCATTTTGGAAATGATTAATTTGTCATTAGTGAATGGTTATGTCCAGAGGCTCTTTAGGTAGCTGTAATAAAACCCCTACTTAAGAAACCTTCTCTTGATCAAGAAGACTTAATAAATTACAGACCCATATCTAATCTTCTTTTTTTATCTAAAATCCTTGAAAAAATTGTTGCTAATCAACTGAGAGAGCATTTGAGGAATAATGACCTATTTGAAGAATTTCAGTAGTTTCATAATTTCATAGCACTGAGACAGCTCTCCTTAAAGTTACAAAGGATATTCTCATGGCCTAAGACAATGGGCTCGTGTCTATTCTAGTTCTGTTAGATCTCAGTGCTGCTTTTGACACAGTCAATCACAATGTCCTCATTGAAAGGCTCGGACACACTGTGGGGATCAAGGGAACAGCACTTGGCTGGTTTAAATCGTGTTTGTCTGATAGACCCCAGTTTGTTCATCTACATGACAAATCTTCTCCGCATTGTAAGGTTACTTGTGGAGTACCACAGGGTTCTGTACTTGGCCCAATTCTATTTACTACATACATGCTCCCTATTGGTAAAATCATCAGACAGCATGGTGTTAATTTCCACTGTTATGTTGATGATACACAACTATATTTATCTATAAATCCTGATGAATCCAGTCAGTTTGGAAGATTAAAGGCATGACTAGATGACATAAAAATGTGGATGACTTTAAACCTTTCTGCTCTTGAACTCTGAAAAGACAGAAGTTTTTATCTTTGGAACAGATCCTCTAAACAAGAAATTGCTTAGACAGCCACAATAGAGACACAAGCGCATGGGGGGGGGGGGGGGG